>UCOH01011394.1:0-14561 GCA_900474275.1 Synergus japonicus | reverse complement strand
GTTTCGTATTATTATTATTCTCTAATACGTTTTTATATGTTTAAGTTCACAATTATTTATCACTACACAAACACATTCACTACTTATACACTATTTATAAACGCACGCTATGTAAATAAAATTTTTATTATTCGCCGCGGGTTCGAACCCTACACTTTCGCATTACATTACATTCCTAATTCCTAACGCACGCCTAAAGCATCGCAGCTAAGTTAACATGCCATTTACAAAAAAAAATCTAAAATATAAGGTACAGATGTGCAGGGCCATATGATAAGTTTATGTGACCCTTTTCATAAAAAATATTTTGCTTTAAAAATTTTAATACATAATATCAGATAATATACAATATTTATTCACTATATTTCACTTCAATAATTTTATGAAAACTTTGTTTACACATAAAGATGAACGCGCGTGAAAACCGTTAAGCGTCATTAAAATAACCGAGGGGGTTGAGGCGGCGGGAGACGTCATGCGCAAATAACTACCACGCATCTCGTTTTCTAGAACTCAGTTCTATAAATCTTAAATTCAAGTAATTCACAAATTCTCAATACCTCCAATCGAATTTCTATGAGATTTTTCAGCATTTTTTCAAGAACTTTTCAATACATTTGACTGAATTGAGGTATCTAGACTTTATAATGATCTGATCACAAACTCTAAATATCTCAAATGTGATTTCTATGAAACTTTTTAACATTTCTTCATGAATATCTCTACATATTTTACTGAACTCTTTTAAATCAGACTTCAATTTAAACTTTACAGAACTTTTCTAGAGTTATCCCAGAGTTGTTCTACACTAAATACTGAAAGTTATACAAAACGTATCAAATTCGTTCAAGATTCACAAGTATCCCCGACTATAGAAATAGTTCTGTAAAGTCTAATGGATTATTTTTTTCCGTGTATGTATGTAACAATGTGTCAAAAACATATTTCATAAAAAAAAAAAATATGCTAAGGTCTGCAATGTAACTTTTCTAAAAAATGCTTATACAATAAAGTCATAGATATTTAGTAATTAAAAAATGTTTTATTTAGTTTTGATTTAATAGTTTTATTTAGTTTTTATTTTAATAGTTTTTATTTCTTTTGATTCTGTGTTTTTCAAAAAGGGCCGTTGCTGTGTCCACGATTTGTCAAAAACCATGTCACCTATCAATCTAATTTTTTGCTAGCTACTTTATAACAATATTTTCTCATACTTGGACGAAGGAATTTCAATTTCAAAGAAAACTTTTTTTTTGTACTGAAAAAACTGAATTTTCATACCCCAAAAAATCGATTTTTTTTAGAAAATTCTTCACCATTTTTGCAAAAATACTTATTTTAACAAATCCTTCGTCCAAGTAGAGTAAAATTATATAAACTAAAGCAAGCTCTTAATTAGATTGATTGCAGTTGATCCATTTTCGACTTATCATGGACACCGCGAGTTTAAAAAAGGCGTTTTAGCTCAACGAGAGTAGTGCCTATAAATGTCAATATTTTTCAGTCCAATTTGTAATAAAATATCTTGAAACATGTACAAATGGATGCGTAGTGGTATGTTTTTAAGAATATTTACCTTATTTTCAAAACAAATTCATGAAAAAACCCTTTTTTCCAATAATAAGTGTATATAACCCTTTAATGCTTCCTCTATGAGGGAGAAAATTTATTTTCATAATATTAAAATTGAAAATTCGACTTTCGATGTCTTCATAGCGGGTTGAAAGTAAAAAACAACTGAACAGAAGGCATCGAAAGTTAAATTTTCAATTATTTTTATGAAATAGTGTATGTATTACGTGACAAGGGGCGAAAGGCGACAATTTCACTCGTGTGAAATTAGCTGCCTGAGCGTAGCGTTTCGCCACTTGTCACGTAATATACTATTGCAACTTCATTATAATAAGGAAGCAAAGTGCTCAACAAATGAGCACAAAAAAATATAAATACATTTCAATGGAACAACCGAGATTGAATTCGCAGCTAGTTGGGAAGTTATTTTTTCCGCATATATTTTTACATTCTCATCAGAGAGAATGTATTAGATTTATGTAAAATTTGACCCCCCTAGTTTTTGTTAAACTTCCACGTTTTGGGACCCCCTGAATCTGAAAAACATGTTCTTACGAATGTGTATGTATTTTTAGTTTGTGGGCCCGATAACTTTTGAAAGAATTGACTGATTGGATTGGCCTTTGGTATACTCTTTTAGTGTCCTAAAATGAAGGTCAAGTTCGTTGGTCAACCATTTTTGACAATAATTAAAAAAAATGTTGTCATTTTCAAAATATTTTAAATCAATTTTTTTTTTAATCTACAAATTCTGTGTACGGATATTCGTAGTAGGTACTCAAAAGTCGAACAATTTTTTCTAATGAATTTTTTCAATAAAAAAAAAACTGAATGATAACATTTTGAAAATCCAAAAAAAATGAAAGAAAACTTAAGTTAGAAGTCAAACAACGCATGATATGGAAAAAATTCAAGAGCTGAAAAATCTTTCTTTTTTAAAATGTAATACGCATGTAAAATTAGTATCAGTATTCTGGCAGAGCATAATGACAGCGCTTGTTTCTCTTCTACGAAGAACCTTGCCATGTTTGGAGGTCATCCTTAAAATAGATTGTCTCTCGATTCAATCCTTCTTGAAAACGATTAACAATCGATAAAAAATCATATAATCTTTTGTTTATTAACCATTACTTTGCCGTTATTCATTCATTCATTAAAAAAAAAAAAGGTTTAAAAAATTAAATCCTGAAAGCTCTTAAACCTTCTCTCATATATTTTTTTCCTTTTTTGTGGAATTTTTAAGAATTTAGGCTTCGTAAAATAATTTTGAGAAATTTTAATGCATTTTGTAGAACTTTAAGGAATATTAATAAATTTTTAGGATTTTTAGGAATATGAAAAGACTATTTAAAGGATTTCATATAATTTTAAGGGATTTGAAGACATTTTTAGAAGTTTTTAAAGAATTTTAAGAAATTCTGCAAGATTTTCAGAAATTTTAAGGGCATGCGGTATTTTTCGTAAGAGCAAATTTACATAGTTTCCCTATTATTAATTTCTCTAGAATAATAATTCTTTTAGATTCTTTTGTATTTATAATTTACATGTTATTGACTTACAATTAGAATGAAGGTCAAGGTTCTTTTTTTAATTTTAGCCAAATTTTTTGGTATCTGTTCTGTTGTTTTAAGTTTGTTTTAATTTTTTTCACTTACATGGAAAAAATTGTATGGATGTGACATCTATTATGAAATAGTTGTGACAACTATTTAATAATAGTTACCACAGATGGCTCCGGTTGTCACATAATAGTCGTGGTTGTGGCAACCACAATCGTAGTAGTGGAAACGATAAATTGTAGTTGTATCATATTTTACTATTTCTCTGGTTGTCTGACATCCATACAGTTTTTTCCGTGTATTTTTATATTAAAAAATCACCTTTTTCATGACAATAAGTACTACATTGACTATTATTTATTTATTTATTTAAAATCCTCTAACCATGCTAAAAGTCAAATCTTGACTTTTTCAATTTTATGGGTTTTGATAAAAGAAAAATTTCACCCATTAATTAATAAATCAGGAAATGTTCCAAAATTAGCTTAAAATGTGACCAATTCCTTTCAGGAAACAGAATAAAGAAGTTTATTCAAAGTTTACATTCTTTGCACGTTCAAAATGCTGACTCAATGGTTTTACTCACCAAGTTTCCATTATCTATATATCCTTAAGAAATTTAATTTCCTGCCCGCTTCTTGACCCTTTACAATTCCAAATTAAGTTCAGAACGAGTAGATGCAAATTTTTATGAAAATATGATTGTACTTTTTCAGGGCGATTTCGAACGAATAAAAAAATAAAGATTTAAATCCTTTAAAATATTTTGAAAAATCTGGATATTTTTTAAACATTAAAAAAAAATCTTTTTAAATTTACAATTAATATTTTCTCTGTGAGGAAGCACAATATAATAATTAATTCAAGGAAGAGTAGTGATTTGTTAAAAATAATTCATAATTTTACGTGCATACCTTGCATGTAAATGATGGGGAAGGTTTGAAAGATTTGGAGGATGGAAAATATAAAGGGAAGATAGTTAAAGCTTCATTAAAATAACGAAGTTTTTATTTCCAACACCAGTTTGGAATAATTGCCGTGACATAAAATTAAAAAAAAATTGATTTTAATTTGAAAATAAAAATTAGGTGATAGAGTTTTAATGCTTAAAATTTGTCTTTGTTTCAGAATGGTGATCTTTGCATATCTATTCTCCATCCGCCAGTAGATGATCCACAAAGTGGCGAACTTCCTTGTGAAAGGTGGAACCCAACTCAAAATGTTAGGTAAAAAAGTAAAATTGAAAAGACCAACGTTTCTTTATAAAGAGATTTAAGGACAGTTATTTCTTATCCGATTCCTATCTTATCGAAATTTTCTTCTCTACAACGTTAATTCTAAATTTATTGAGATATCAATAAATGATTTATTATTTATTTATTTATAAAACTGAAAATTTCTGTAATTAAAGCTAAAGCATTAAGGTATGGTTTATCTGGTCCGAAATATTTAAATTTATAGAAAAAAAATTCATATTTTTTATTTTATTTTTACAAAAATTTAAGACCAGATAAATGTGCTTTAGCACATTTTCATTAATTTTAGAAATTTTTAATTTCCCCGTGGGCACGAAATTTAAAGAAGTTATTAAAACGTCCTTAAAACTTTTTTAGGACGTAAAGTTCAAAAGTCGTTTTTAGAACGTCCAAAAAAAAACGTCCTAAAAATGTCTTTGAAACATTGTATGTTTTTAGAACGTTATTTGGCCTGACTTTAGGACGTTTTGAGGACGTCCTAAAAACGTCTTGGGGCATTCGTGCCCACTGGGCACCCCCGAAAAGTGTGTTACAAAACACCCATTTAATTATTTCACATGTAGTAACAGAATCTTTCACAATCAAACCAACTTGAACGATGTCCTGATAATAAGATGATGCTGAAACTGGCGGCCAGAGAAATATTCTCGGAAATATTTCCATGTATTACAACTTCAAGTCAGTCGTTGAAACGAACGATAGGTTAAGTAATGATAGGTATTGAAAATAATTATTTTATTACCAAAAACAGCTCTGCATCGGGAAATTTCGCTTGTATTCAAATACTACATTATTCAAAGATAATTGTTTTAAAAATATGAAATTTTCATATTTTTAAAACAATTTATCGTGGTATGTAAAGCCAAGATAAATTTTGGAATGTACGGTTATCTAACGATAGGTATAGAAAATAATTAATTTCTTGCAAAAAACAGTTTTGCAAAGGGAAATTTCGCTTATATTCAAATACTACATTATTCAAAGATAATTCCCTATATTTTAAAAATGATTTATCGTGGTATTTAAAGCCAGGATAAGTTTTTGAATTTATGGTTACCTAACGATAGGTATAGAAAGTAATTAATTTATTTCAAAAAACAGTAAGCATCGGGAAATTTCGCTTATATTCAAATTCTACATTATTCAAAGATAATTTCCCATATTTTGAAAACAATTTATCATGGTATATAAAATAAAGGATAAATTAAATTTTTGTTTTTCAATGTAACCTTACATTGAAAAATTTATCCTGGCTTTAAATACCACGATAAATTGTTTTCAAAATATTTCTGGGACAAACTACCCCGCAATAAGATTTAATTCTACAAAAAATTTGAAAACCGGCGTGATTTCAATTCGAAAAAGCCGGAAAAAATAAATATTGCACGCGATAATAAAACAAAGTTTACTTTTTTGGCATTTTCCGTTTTCTGTCTGAAAAGTGGATAGGATTTTCTTTATATTTTTATCAAGTATTTTTTATAGAAAATCTATCTTAATGAATAATCATTTCTATCCAAACTTTTTCGCGATGTCCCGCTGAAAAGGCAATCAATTTTAATCAAACTTCGGACCGAAATTGCTATGGATTTCTATTAGCGCGAAATGGAACAGTGTCCCAGTAATTCCTATCCGTTCGTATGGCTTCCTTTACCAAAATCCAATCCATTCCTATGAGTTCCTTTAAGAAAAATTCAATCGATTCTTTTAAGCTCCTTTAACAAAAATCCAATCCGTTTGTATAAATCTCTTTAACAAAAATCTAATCCATTCTTGTAACTTCTTTTTAACAAAAATCCTATCCATTTCAATAAGTTCCTTTCAGGGCATGTGTTACTTACCATATGAGCCAATTTAAATAACCCCGTTTTTTTCCACAATTTTTACATTATCAAAAAAATAATAGTAGACATCCGTTAAGAATATGAACACGAACGTATGTCCACTATTACTTTTTTGAAATAGTAAAAATTGTGGGAAAAAACGGGGTTATTTAAATTGGTTCCTATGGTAACTAACACATGCCCTTAAGGGGTTAGTACCAAAGTTTTCACCTTTTTTTTTAAGAACTTTTTTTATCAAATTAAAATTTATATTACAGATCGTAACTTTTCACACATAATTATAGATATAAAACACTATTACAAATTTTTTTTTTTAATAATAAATCTGGCTGGTAAGGCTGCCGAAACTTACCCATTTTACAAACTGGCGTGCTTGATTAAAAAAAAACTATTTGACCGATCGGGCTGAAATTTGGATATGTTATTCTACACATATATGTCGCTATCGCATGAACCAAAATAATTGTGATCCGAAAAAAAAGAAAAACAAAATGGCCAACTTGAATATTTTTCACCCTTTTTTTAACCTAAATTGTTTTTAAAAAGCTTTAAATATTAATCAACAATTATGATTTTGGTTCATGCCATAACGACATATGTGTAGAATAACATATCCAAATTTCAGCCCGATCGGTCCAATAGTTTTTTCTGATTCATGCATGCCAGGTCGAAAAACGTTGTTTCGAGAAAAATGCGATTAGTTTTTCGATGGGTCCTATAAGAAAGTACGTAACTCGCGATGACAAATAGAATCTACGCAACTCACAGTGACGAATAGAAAGTACGCAACTCGCTGTAACGGATAGAAACTAAGTAAGTCATATACTCCAATATTTTAGAAGACCGTGTTGAAAGTTTCATTAGTATTAACAATTATTATTACCACTTAATACGCTTTACATCAATTCATATAAGAATTAAAGCATTTTTAGTACGGCTTTCAATACGCTCCAAAAGTTTCTGATGGAAATTAAAAATCCGAAAAAATGAAGCTACTTAGTTTCTATCCGTTACAGCGAGTTGCATACTCTCTATTCGTCACTGTGAGTTGCGTAGATTATATTTGTCATTGCGAGTTACGTACTTTCTTATAAGACCCATCATTTTGATCTAAAATACAGGGTAATCCATTTTAATCTATAAGTATCTTCTAAAATATTTTATTTACGAAAAAATAGTTTAGACAAAAGTTGACTAAGATCGAGATGGCCATTTAACTGTACTATCAATTTTGACCTTGAGTTCAATTTTCAAGGTCATTTGCTTGAAACGCGCAACAAATGCACGTTCGGCACGTTCAGGATGCTTACGTTGTTTTGCGTTTTTCGATCTGTTCTCGATATTTATGATCAAAATAACAATTAACTCAACAATTCTACATATATTATTATAAGAATTTGCACTTTTTAGAAAATCAATTTTTCAAAAATGTTTTTTGATCCTAACCCCTTAAGGGGTTATTCTACTTTATACGCTAAAAAAGAACTATTTTTCAACATTTTTTATGAGTATGTCATGAAAGATACGGATATAAATATTTTTAGTTATGATAAAACATGTCTTAAAATACGTAAAAAAAATCTTTTTATTTATTTTATTGCATTGTTATTGTATTAAACGCGTTTTTCTCAAAATAGCGTTTTTAAAACGGTACCAAGGATTTTATGAAAACTATTCAACCGATCCTTATCGAGATTTCCCAAATATCGTTTACCCTTTTAATTTTGAGAAGCCTATGCACGGTAATTATTTTTAATATAAACATGGAATAAAGATAATAAAAAAAAATTGTTTACGTAGTTTAAGACATATTTTATTATACCTAAAAATATTTATTTCCATATCTTTCATTATATACTCAAAAAAATGTTCAAAAATAGTTCTTTTTTTTTAGCGTATAAAGTAGAATAACCCCTTAATAGATGTGTGTTTCGTCAAAAGAAACTGAAATGACAATTTAAATTCGCGCGCCATATGAATTGACCAATAAGGTTAGCGCACTACGCATGAAGTTAGCTGAAAGGTAACGCGAAATGTGAAACGCAATATGAAGTTGTCTGAAATCCATGTCTTTTTTTAGAAAAGGATATACTTTCGAATCCAATTCTATAAAAATTACTGTCTCACATGTCCAGTTATTGTTTTATGTCCTTTCTTCAATAATTATGTCCCATGTTTGCAAAACCTGAAGTTGTAACTGCAAATTCGGATTCATTGATGGATAGAATTGGATGGAAATTAAATGAGGTATGAAACATTGGATTTAATTCAACTTGTATCGACTTATATCAACGTAATAAAATTCCCTTAGTTCCTCCTCTAAAGTAATTTCTCGTGATAATGCAAAAACACATGAACTCTGTTTTATTATCGTGTGCAATTATATATTTTTTCAGATTTTTCAGTTCAATTTGTTCACGAAACTTACCCCATATAAATTAATTTTTTGTGAAAATGCAAAAACTCGACAAATTTGTTTTATTATCGTGTGCAATATTTATTTTTTCCAAATTTTTCGAGTTGAAATCATGCCCGTTTTCAAATCTTATTGTATAATTAAATTATGGGAAAACTATCCCACAATAAGTTGTGGGATAGTTTTCCCATCGACATATAGAAATGGACTGCAGGACGCTGTAAGAAAGCGTGTAATAATGCGCCAGAGAGAAAAGTTGCAACGGTGGGTAATTTTGTCTCTTTCTAGCCAAAGCTAATTGGTTGAGCTACACTCAAGCTCCATCCACCGAAATGCTCCCAACCAATTACCTTCGGCTAGCAACAGACAAAATTACCCACCGTTGCAACTTTTCTCTTTATAACACGCTTTCCTACAGCGTCCCGCAGTCCATTTCTATATGTCGATGAGTTTCCCCCCCAGAAATCTCTTTGATCAAGTTGTCAAAATCACATTTTTCATCTCTTATTGTGAGGACGAGACGCAAGAATATCCCCCAAATTTTACTTTTCCTAATTTACATTCTACCGAAATTCATTTAATCGACTATTAATTTTACCTAACTCATTTTTCAAATTAGCGTTTCACCTAATTTTGGTTTTTCCGAATTATTATTTCATCTAATTTTTAGTTTCTCGAATTACTATTAGACATAATATTTATTTTTACGAATTTCCATTTACCATAAATTTTATTTTTCCGATTTACCATTTGACCTACATTTTATTTTCCTGATTGATTATTTGACATAATTTTCATTTTTGCGAATTAGTTTTTTTTTCATAATTTTCGTTGTTTCGAATAATTGTTTGACCTAGTTTTAAATTTTTCGAATTATTATTATTATTAATTATTATCAAGCCTAATTTTTATTTTTTCGAATTACTATTAGATATAATTTTTGTTTTTCGGAATTATCATTTGATCGAATTTTTAATTCTCCGATTCACCATTTGTCCTAATCATTATTGTTTGTGTCAATGACCAAATAATGTATTTGGGTTGACAAATTATGTGATTGAAAAGACACTGTATTTGTATCAACAACTATTTATTATTCAAAGACAAGAAGAGGTTCGCGCTCTCGCTCGGAGGTTTACAGTTCGGAAGCCGAAAGGTATCTAAACTAAGTTGAAGTTTGTCAGAAGTACATTCAAAGAGAGTTTGAGTTTTTACACAGAGGGGATTTTATTCCTATTGGTGAAAATTGGGTAAAAACCAAAAACAAGCTGTTAGCCTCATGGCTGTACTTGAGTTTGCATGATGGTCAGCGCCATAAAACCATTTACAGAGGATCGAAGACTAAATCCTTAACTATGACGGCAGAAGCACGTCTGAGCAATAAGCATAAAAACATTAAAAGATTAACAAAATTATCGAGGCTTGAAGTTATAAAGATATAGAAAATGCAGAAACAGCTGCTAGTTATAAATTTTAGACCTTAGGCAAGCTAGAAAAGCTTCTATACAATTTTGGTTTTGGATAGACGGTTCTTAGAACACAGTTTCAGAAATAAAGTAAAAATGTTAAATATAGTAAAAAATTGTTACGATGTAACAATTATTATTCCGAAGTATTATTTTTTTACAATTTTTATTTTACCGATTTATCATTTAGCATAACTTCCATTTTTCCAAATTTCTTTATGTCCTAATTTTTATTCTTCCGAATAGCCATATAACCAAAGAGGAACTGAGAGTAAACATGCCCACAGGAGTCCCAACTATTAGTATAGTACCGCTTGGGTGGCCAAATTGTGTATCAAGGTCCGAAAAAAAAAAATGTTCCGGAAACGAGATTTTTATGTTTTACAAGATTTTCGTATTCCTCTATGCTTAAACATATTAGTTTTATTTTTATTCTAGGTATTCATTGCAGTATCGAAATTTTAAAATCTTCATATAGATTTGAAAACTAGATTAAAACTGGATATATATATATATATATATCTCGAATTACTCTTAAAAATATTTTTGCTATCGCATAAACCAAAAACCACCTTTCTGATTTCAAGCCTAATAATTTTTTATACTATATCTGAAATACATGTCACGTTTTGGATTTCTAAACCTTTTCTTTTTTTTTTTAACATAAAATACTTTTATCAATTTCTGATGTAGTTACAGAACTTTGATAAGTATTATTTTTTAAATTTATAACTCAACTTTAGAAGTACCTACTGAATTTGAAAGATTTAATTTAGTTTAACAAAAAATATATTTGCAAGCCCAGCAGAGATAATACAATTACAAATTTTAGTTTTATAAAAGGACAAATATACTGCCAATTTTTTTATAGTAGTATGTTAACGCGTATCATTAAATATGATAACACTATGACAATTAGTTTCAATTCAAAATAGAATTCATTAATATGTGCTTTTACTTAATTATTTTAAAGTTTGCGGTGCTTTTATCAATTTTTATCCTTTTATAAAACTAAAATTTATACTTGTATTATCTCTGCTGAGTTTGTAAGTATATTTTTTGTTAAACGAAATTAAATCTTTCCAATTCAGTAGGTACTTCTAAAGTTGAGTTATAAATTTAAAAAATAATACTTATCAAATTTTTGTAACTACATCAGAAATTGAGTTAAAAAAAAAAGGAAAAGGTTTAGAAATCCAAAACGTGACATGTATTTCAGCTCTAGTTTAAAAAATTATTAGTCCCATGTCAGCAGAAAACGTCGGCGTAAAACCGAAACTCATGAGAGTGACCGATATAGACAGATTTGTTTGCCTCTTTCACTCTCATGACTTTTTGCTCTAAGCTGTTGTCCCATGTTGGCAGAAAACGCAAAGCAGAAAGCAGAAAATCATTAGAGTGAAAGAGAGAGAAAGTCTGTCTGTCTGTCTCTTTTACTCTTATGATTTTCTGCTTTCTGCTTTGCATTTTCTGCTATCATAGGACGGCATCATTACGCCGACGTTTTCTGCCAACATGGGACTGTACCAATGCTCTCAGATCAAGCTAGAAATTTACTCCCTCTACTTTTACAATTTATCCAAAAAAAAAAGTAATTTATTATATATAATGTGGGAAATTTTATTTATATAATTCAAGAAAACACTTAAAAAGAGAAATAATTTCAAAATTTTGATAAATTATACTTGAAAAATTGCCTTTTTTCGCTAAAATAGTGGATGTGCAGGGGGTAAATTTCTAGCTCGATCTGAGAGCACTGGACTGTACCTTAATTCGATATATATTCAGTTTTAATCTGGTTTTAAAATATATGAAGATTTTAAAATTTCAATAATGCAATGGATACCTGGAAGAAAAATAAAACTAATATTTTTAAGCATCGAGGAATACGAAAATTTTGTAAAACATAAAAATCTCGTTTCTGGAACACCATTTTTTTTTTGCCGAAAAATTAACATCCCGAATGTATAAAGGCGTTTCATTGAATATCTCGGATCACTCCAAGATGCATTCGTATAGTTTATTCAATGGGGCCAAACGACCAGGACGGCAAAAAATCGTTAGTTTGTGTGCGTGAGGGTCTAGGTACTCGAGGTCTACGATTTCAGCCAGGTCTAGCCAGGTAATGCAGAAACTGGCTAGATCCAAACGCCACTATACTAATAGTTAAGCCTCCTATGGGCATGTTTACTCTGAGTTTCTCTCTGATATAACCTAACATTCATCTTCAAAAATCACCATTTTATATCAAGGAGAATAGACTACAGGAGACCAAAGCCGTGTACATATACTTTACGAAAAATGAGCATATTTTTTCGGGAAGTACGTAGTTCATGAAGTAACCACCGGGGCGCTAGTATGTTCGCATATACAAAAGTGGCCGTCCACAATAATCATCGACATATAGAAATGGACTGCGAGACGTTGTAGGAAAGTAAGAATGCGTCAGAGAGAAAAGTTGCAACGGTGGGTAATTTTGTCTGTTTCTAGCCGAAGCTAATTGGTTGAGAGCATTTCGGTGGATGGAGCTTGGGTGTAGCTCAACCAATTAGCTTTGGCTAGAAAGAGACAAAATTACCCACCGTTGCAACTTTTCTCTCTGACGCATTATTACACGCTTTCCTACAGCATCCAGCAGTCCATTTCAATATATCGATGTCAATAATACACAATAGGCGACCATTTTTGTACATGCGAACGTGCTAGCGCTCCGGTGGGTACTTCATGAACTACGTACTTCCCGAAAAAATATACTCATTTTTCGCTGCACTACTTTGATCTTCTGCAGTATATTCTCCTTGAGATATAATCGCCATGCAACATAAATTTCATTTCACCTAAGGGTGTCGTCTCATGTGGCTGCAAAACGAAAAACGTAAAATGAACAGTCAATTGCAGAACACTTTTAGATTTCTATCATCTCAAAGATTCTCTATCATTGGTTGTTCGTTTTGCACTTTGCATTTTGTGTCTGCATGGGATTCCACCCTAAGGGTGGCGTCCGATGATTGCGTTTTGCGTTGCATCATAATGAGAGAAAACTAGGGATGCCATTGTGAACACACATTCTCATCACAATATGCGCACTTTCATTCGTTTATATACTTTTATTTAAGTTTCTTAAGGTTCTATCGACCTTAAGGAACACATTCTCATCATAATCATCCATAAGTTAGAAAATTAATTATTAAATATATATTTTTCATCCTTTAACTCTTTCTCATATCGTGCGTTATTTGGCTTTAAATTAAATGTTTTTTCAAATTTTCAAAATGCTCTAACTTTTTTAATTTTCATCAAAAATGGCTGGCCAACGAACTCGGCCTTCATTTTAAAACACTAAATGAGTATACCAAAGGCCAATCCAATCGGTTAATTCCTTCGAAAGTAATCGTGAACGAAAGATAAAAATCTACACACACACACACACACACACACACACAGAAAGACGAACAAATTGGTAAAACCATGTTTTTCGGTTTCAATGGGTCAGAAAATGTGAAGTTTTAACAAAAAATGAGAGGGCCAAATTTTACATAAATATAATACATTCTCTCTGATGAGAATGTAAAAATAAAAAAGTATAATTATTTCTCTTTCTCTCTCATTATGACACAACGCAAAACGCAATCATGGGACGTCAACCAAACGACTTCCGATCAGTTTTAAAGTCGTTGTTGGAGAGCAACGGACAAAATGTCATTTTTTACTTTAGATTTTAAGACTGCAAAAAATACACGGTTTTAAGTGCCGTTTGGCAGAGAAGTGTTTCTCGTTGTGAAAAATGGGGTTTAGTATCTGTTTTTCGAAAAAACTAATTTACTCGGCTAAAATGGAAAAGTTTGGGCTAATCTAACCTAAAACCTAACCCTAACCGAAACTTTTCCATTTTAGCCAAAAAAATTAGTTTTTTCGAAAAATAGATACTAAGTCCCATTTTTCACATCGAGAAACTCTTCCCTGCCAAACGGCACTTAAAACTGTATATTTTTTGCGGCCTTAAAATCTAAAGTAAACAATGACATTTTTTCCGTTGCTCTAACAGCCTTAAAGTGAATGAAAAAAGGGCGGGAAAATCAAATTTAGAAATAAAACTATAACTCACAAAATGGTTTAATAAATATAATAATATAATAATAATAACCTTATTTGTATTTTGTACATAGAAATATATTGTTAAATTATATAAATATAATTCCCAAATCAATGAATATCATGGATTAAAAATTCATACCCTAGCGCTCTCTTACTTTTTAATTGGATGACATTTTAATTAAAAAATGTAATTCACAATAAAAATATGAATCTATTGATACAGGCTATGAATTTCAAATCCATGATATTGATTAATTTGGGAATTATATTTGTATAAGTTACCAATATATTTCTATGTATAAAATACAAATAAGGTTAATATTATTATATTTATTAATTTATATATATAATTT
>UCOH01011393.1:0-43391 GCA_900474275.1 Synergus japonicus | reverse complement strand
ATATATATATATATATATATATATATATATATACGAATAAAATATGTTCTTAATTAATAACTGTTTTTAAGACATTTTTTCAAATTTTTTCATTGTACCGCTCCAGTACCGACAGACTACTCCCAGCCGAGTGAGATTTCGGACGAATGCCAGTACCCAGCCGTTTTCCAGGCGATATTGTGCCAATACCACGCCAGTACCGACAACCACCCGGCGGTACTGGCGCGGTATCCTGCCAGTTGTAAATTTCCACCTGGGATAATTATTCTTAATGTCTCTTGTGCGTAGGGAGTCGCATAGCAGTATACATAAAAAGGCGCGTTTTATTTTCGCTTATTTATCCTTACTCTCATTTATTCAGCCTGATTCACGCTTACGCGTGAGTCGCGGACCTGTGCACAGGGCCAACGCAGCCCAAATTCGAGCCTGAAGTGTAGTCGGGTGCAGTCCGAGGGATGGGGGGGATGGGAGGGACATCGCTTGTTCAGCTTTGCTCGCACTTTCGTACGCTACCAATGCTTCTTAACTCGGGTTAAACTGGCTTATTTGGTCTTATTCTATGAAGATTCGCTCGGATTCACCTTTTAAATAAGCATAATCGTGCTTCCACGCGACAATTTCATGGATTCATCGATAAATTGTCTTATGATTTGTATTGTGTTGTTAATCTAGATTATGATATAACTGCAAATAATTGACATTCCTTTATTCCGGGATATTTGCCCCGTTATCTATCGCTAAAAACGAAAGATTCGAGAGTGATAAAAATGCCCCTCGCATTTTTATTTGTATGCAACTGTTACATCTTCACATCGTAACAGTGTTACATAACATTTTTACCTTCTTATTATAGAGCAATTATATCACTGAACCATAAAAATCGTTATATAACCAGAAATAACAATGTTACCTGTTTGTTACGGAGCCGTTACATAACGTGTTTGCAGGGACTCATTGCACCAAATTCAACTTGGTAGAATTGAGCCTAATGCAAACACAAAATGGATTTCAAGTTTGAATTTGCGGGTGGCAGAATACCAAATTCAAAATACGTATCGTCAATTTGTTTACCAGATATTTAATAATAAATTATAATTTTGTCCCAGAGTCACTGGAAAGATGAAAAAATCTAACCTAATTTTTCTATTAAAAAATGATTAAATTTCAGAAATTAAAAGTAACATTATTAAAATTCAAAACACGAATAATATGCAGTCTAGAAATAAATTGGGTCATATATAATTAAGTGTGATGTGCGTGGGTATTCAAAGAAGCCATGAATAATTTATTTACATGTAATCTTAAAGCAAACAAAGTGGGCACGTCTAGTATTCACGAGATTTTTTTCCATTTCCATAGTGACTTTCATACACGTCAATATATAATCTTTCCTTTTAAAGAGACAATGAGAATCGTTTTGTTAAATCAATTAATACGCTTGTCAACATTGCAACTTCTTATTCATCATGCATCGTTAAAAAGTGTGAAATAAAGAGTGAAAAATAAATTATCTTTAGCAACGTTTAAAAAAAAAACGTTTAAAATTCAATTTATTATATATATATATATATATATATTTTTTTTTTAATAATTCAGATTATAAGACATTTTTGACTTATTTTATATGATTCCATTTTGTACCACTAATTTTTTCGAGGTATTAAATTCTCTTACACTGAGAAACTCTATGTTAGAAAAATTACTAATATAGATAGCAAGTCGGGGCAAACACCTTAAATTTCGACATTTTAATACAAAAATAATAAGTTATATTATTTTTTTAAGAAGATTTCCTATTTAGTAATAGTAAAGTTTAGTATTTTCTGTAGTAAAATCCAGTTTAAGAAAAATGATTATAGAAATTAATACATTCTACAAAATAAAATAGAAGTAATAAGTATTTTAAGTAATATAATATACTAAATATGTAGAAGAAATTACTAACTGATTTAATAGAAAACGTCAAATCTTGGACCGAGTGCAGCCGAGCGTATCCAAAGTGTGTCGATTGTCAAACAACGGATTTAGACAGTCATACGGACGTTTTTATTGACAATCTTATTATATTCTTATAGGTAAATTGAACATCGTCCGACTGCTAATCCGGAGACCCGTGTTCGATTCCCACCAGCAGCAGCTTTCTATTTCTTCTAACTCGATTTTTCTGTTTCAACTTAATATGTATATATAACTGTAATTTCTAATGTTTGATATAAAATTTTTTACTATTTTACTATTTAGTTTACAAATTCTGCAATAGTTTTAGATCTTATTCTAAAATACTTTATAATTCTGTAAATATCTACGTGTTACTATTGAGGTTAGTCAATATTATTAAAATTTGCTTTTTGCCCCTTATTGCAAAGTTCAGATAGTAAAATCTAGTGTGCTTTTTAACAATAAATACAAACGCGGGTTTCTTAGTGTATTAATTTTCTATTGACCCAAGATTTAGGTGGAAATCTGAAAAGTAAAATCTTGTGAGATAGTCATTTTTATAATCATCGTTGCTTTTTGATGATATGCAGATTTCAACTGAAGTAATTAATATTTTTTTCGGTAATTTGAACACATCCTTCAATCTTTTCCATATTCAGAAAACTTTTTTGAATTAACGAGACAAGTCTTAATGATTTTGATTTTATATATATGATTTTTTTCTTGGAAATTATTAATGCATTTATTAAGCATTTATGATTGAATCTCTTGAAATTTTTTACATTAATGTGTTTATGTAATTCATAAATCATAAAATTCTTGAATATCCTCATTCTCTAGAATATTTATTTATTATTATAGATATCACTTCTACTGCAGAACATGGTAGTGATATTTTTTTTACACATTTTTTTGTTCCAAATGAGTCTAAATGAACAGAAGTCATCACACATAAGGAAAGCCATGATGTATAAGATTTTAAAGTGGTTCAAGAATTTAAACGCGTGTCATTTGACAAATAATCAGCTTCCGAGGGCTTCCGCCTAGGACCTAGTCATTGAAAGATGACTCAGCTTGACTTTTACGTCGTCAGTCGAGCATTTCATTCTGTTTCATTCTTCCTTTTAGCCTTTCGCCTATCTTTGCATTACGACGTACATAAGACCGGTGTGATGGAAGCCCATTCATACCCAGAAAATATGCATCTGCATCGACAAAGTGCTTAAAATTGAATGTAACACGTGTTATTTTCAGACAGAGAGGTTCAGGAACTTCTTTGATGATATATGTATACGATGCATACATTTCCTGTACCACTTGTGTCAGCAGAAGAGCTTGCTCTTTGTTTTTATACAACACAACGAAAAGTTATTTTTTTGTTTTTGTTTTTTTTTTTTTTGTTTTTTAAACGACGACACCTAAAATATGATTGTACTAAATGGTTCCATTCGATGTCAAAAGACACACAAAACTGTTTCAACCCCCTACCACACTAGGATCGACTCCAAATCATCCCCTAAGTACAAAAAATCTCATTGTAATTCCCCTAACTTCAAGATCTACAATTTTATCGTTCCAAATGTGGGTCCATTTAATTAATCCTTAAGCACAAAAAAAATTCTTAAATTCTCCAAACTGCCAGACCTAAAATTTGATTTTTTTAAATAGTTATATTTAATGAACAAAGTAGCCCAAAACGGTTTCATCCACCTGACCTTCAGGGTTCACCCCTCAAAATCAACCCTTAAACACAAAAAAAAAGAAAAATCATAAAAAAAATCCCCAAACTTCCAAACCTAAAATTTTATCATTTCAAATTGGTTCATATAATGTTAAAAGAAGCCAAAAACAGTTAGATCCACCTAACTCTCTAGATTCACCCTCAAAATCAACCACTAAGTACAAAGAAAATCATTGTAATTCCCCTAACTTCGAGACCTAAAATGTTATTGTTTCAAATGAGTTAATTTAATGTCCAAAGAAGCCCAAAAGAGTTTCATCCATCTAACCCTCAAGGTTCACCCTCAAAATCAACCCTTAAGAACAAAAAAAATCACTAAAAATCCGTAAACTTCCAGACCTGACGTTTTATCATTACAAATGAGTTCATATAATGTTAAAAAAAAAGCCAATAACAGTTTCATTCACTTAACCCTTTAAGTTCACCCACAAAATCAACGTCTAACGTTTGGGGTTGATTTTGAGAGTAAATCTAGAGGGTTAGATGTATGAAACTGTTTTGGGCTTCTTTGGTCATTAAATGGAACCATTTAGCGCAATCAGATTTTAGATCTCGAAGTTAAGGGATTAATTACTTTTTTTGTGCTTAGGGGTTGATTTTGAGGGTGAACCTTGAGGGTGTGCTTGAGGTTGTTTTTACAAATAAATAAATTTTCTTTGACGTACACGTTTGAAACTTTAGTCTCATTGAAATGAATTCAAATGAGTTTCAAGGTCGTGAATTAATTTCAAAATATCACTCAAAACCTTTTGAAATCTATCAAATTTTTTTGAATTCTTCAAAATTCGTTATATCTTCTAAAAATGCACTGATTTCTCAAAAATCATTTGAAATCTGTTTGAACTTATTTTATATCCAAAAATTTATATACCTACTCTCTTCGAGACTTCCAGTTTTTAGAAGTAATTTTTATATTATTTATTTTTGTTTAAGGCTAAAGGAAATTACTGAAGATTAAGAAATTTTAATATTCTATTTTAAAAAATTAACATTAGCCTAAATTATTGACAATGGCGCGCACATGCAATTCTAGTTAGTATAAACTATTGTTATAAATTACAATTAATTCTTCAAAAACACAGTTTTATGATTTATTTTAAGAAACTCATTTTTCATATATTCCTTCAACTATTATACAAAAATTTTTCTTTCGTTCGGTTTAAAAATTTAAAACAGTTAATGAAATCAACGGAATATTTTTTGTTTCAGAACAAACAAGTACCTGCAAAAATCTTCAATCAGCCGTGTGTGCGCAGTCGGAGGCTTTTTCATTAGCATTCCTGTATTCTTAACAGGTAAACAAATAGTACGAATAAAATAGCCTCAGTAAATTTCATTTAAATTTTATTTTAAGATTCCCATCTAATCCGAGTGAAGTTTTCAATCCGAATTAAGTAGAAATCCATTCAAAAACAATCCGAACTGTCAATCCAAATAAATCCAAACTTTTAATCCGAATAAATCCGGTCAATCAGGACTTTGAATCCGAATCGATCCGAATTACTTTGGTCTATCCGAATTAATCCGAAAAATTCGGATTCATTTGGATTCATTCGGATTGATCGGACTTATTCGAATTGAAAATTGGAATTAGAGCGGAACGAAAACTGTTTAGTTCGGATACAAATTTTGAACACCGGTTTTCAATAAATACTTAGATTCAATCCCAAATACCTAGTTTCAATGAAGCAACTATCTAGGAAAGTTTTCCAATTGCTTAGCTATTGTTTAAAAATTTATTGAACTTTTTATAAACAAATAAGTGAATGAAAATAGATTCACGGGGATTGACAGTGATTCGTCAATTGATTCGCACTAAATATGAATCATTTATAGACAGAAACCAATTTTCAACTAAATTAATGAGACAATCAATAATTTGTTATTTTATAAACAAATTTTATCAACAATTGGCTATTTTAGGTATTTATGATGACATAAATAAAGTTTTTGACACTCCGTGCGTAAAATTCGATTTCGCACACGCTGAGTCAAAAAAGCGTATGCTAAATCAAGCTTCGCACACGTCGTGTCAAAAAATACGGTTCGATACATGTGCGAGAAAGTGATTTTATTCTTTAATGACCTTTATTTCACACTCGCTTTGCTCGTGCGCAAACGTTCACACAAGGCTAAAATCACATATTTGCGCACTAGTATCGAAATGTACTATTTTTCTACTGAATCGCTCAAAAATTATAAACAAATGTCATTTACCCAATTTAGTCATTCAATAACAATTGATAATTGTTTAAATAAATATAATTAACAAAAGCACTGTTTCGCTATTTTTAAATGTAGTAACTTCGTTATTTCTATATAATCAAGTGCAAATGACAAATTTTTAAACTTTTATGGAGTTTAGATACCAATAAACCTTATTTAATTATTAACAAAAATTATATAAATAAATTTTTATCAGTTGTTTATAAAATTGGTTTATAAAATAACTAATTATTTTTCGCCATTGCAAGACTCTTAAGAAAATTTCCAGAATTTTCAATTGATTTTTTTAAATTTCAAGGAATTTGAAGATATTTTTAGTGACGTTAAAGGAACCCTAAAAAGGGCATAGCAGGATAAGCAATGTGTGTGCTGCCCCCGGCCGAATTTGTCCGGGATTTTTATTGTGAGTTTGTACTGATGGACTATTAACTTTCCCAAAAATTTAAATCTAAATAAAATCATCAGCGACCACAAAAACCCCATTCTACCAAATATTTGGTATAGTTCTCTGAACGTTTACTGCGTTTCTGGATTTTCGTACGTTTTTTTGTAGTTGATGATGTTTTTTCTGTGATTGTGTTTTATATAATTTTCAAAGCAATTATTGGGTTTTTCAAACCCTATTCTTGAATTTCACATTGATTTTACTGATTTGTGCTTACCGTTGTTCCTTGAAAGCATATTATCAATCATTTTCGCTTGTGTATTTGTACTTCATAAATATTTTCCTACATACATTGTCTCCGGTTCAAAATACTCTTTTTTTCCTATTTCGTATCAGGTAGCTTCGGAAAAATGTCTTCATTGACAAACAATCCTAAGTGTAATAAGTATTTAAATAAAATATCGGAAACAAAAAATTGATGATGATGTAGAAAGCACGTCTTCTGGAAATGATAAATGTCTTTCACAGTTGAAAACTGATGATCCAACATTTAAGACACGGCTAAAACCTGCAGCAGACAAATCAAACGTTGAAAAGTTTTCAAGTTCAAATCTCGAGAACTATTTCTACTCATAAATGTTGTTGCCTTTGTTTCGCCACATCAAATCTAACTGTCGTTCCAGAAGAAGCTCGTTTACAAGCTTATATTAAAAGGAAAATCCATATACCTGCAGGTAGTCGGTGTTGTCAAGCGCCCTTAATAAAAGGTCGATTTCAGAATTGACTACAATGATGAAGAATCTTGCCGTAGAATGCGATTCTACACTGTATGAAAAAATAGCAGATTTTAGCCTTTCAGGAAAGCAAGCTTTTTGTTTTCACAGGTTTTACTTGGGAGAATATTATTATTAAGAATTAAGGGATATGATGACTTCAATGAGGGACAGACAGACTCGTACCGTTACTCAAGCTCTTGTTGTATTTCTTTTTAAAGTCCGTACAGGTAATTCAAATAGACTTCTGGCGTCCATTCTATAAATTGAATACGAGCAGCTGATTTCTGAATATACATCAGCAATAATAAAATCGTTTCAAGAAGATGTCTTGCCATCTCGTTTCGGTTTAAGTAATTCGAATAGAGAGGACTTGATTGAAATTCACACCACAGAAATAGCCAAAAGTTTATTTGATATTCGTATAAATCTGTTTCTGATCTGTGATGGAACTTATGCACGTCATAAGAAAAGCACGAATAATGAGTTTCAGTGAAAAAATTTCTCAGGTCAGAAGAAAGTACCACAAAGTTGATAAGCCATTCACAATTTGTATAACTAATGGACTCGTGGTTGATATGCTAGGACCATATCCTGCGAATTTCAATCATGCAAAGATCATGAAAACCCTTCTCCAAAATGCAGATGGTTTCTGCAAATTGTTGAAAGAGAACGATTATGCTGTACTTGATCGCGGCTTTCGGGACGTGAAAGCTGACTTAGAACTCAAAAAAATGCTTTGAAAGGGAAACGAAAACAACTAACTGCTAAAGAATCAAATGAGTCCCGTTATGTGACGAAAATTCGTTGGGCAGTTGAAGCTGTTCACGGAATTTTGAAGCAAAAATATAAACTCTTAGACCACAAACTGGACAACAAGATGCTTCCAAAAGTTGGAGCTCTCTTTCGAATTGCGTCATTCCTTCATAACCAATTTGGAGAGAAATTAAAATCTGATACACTTTGGCTGGCTTTGTAAGAAAGTTATTTTTCAAAACATAACATGCAATGACATTTTAGATTTTCCTGAAAAAACTATATAAATGTTTCATTAAATATAAGCCCAATAGTGTTGGAATGTCTGGTTTATTGGAATACGTGTGTGATTGCGCCAACGGAAATAGGACTGTTGGTTGCTGTTCACATATTGCTGCAATTATATACTATCTATCCCATAATATTATTCTCGCAATTGAAGAGGATAGCGACGAAGATTAAGAGTGGTCTCATCAATACAGTAAATCAGGAACCTGATACGTGAGAGGCCAGGGGACTCACAATAAAAAAGCACCCCGAATTTTGAGAGGGAAGAAACTCACAATAAAATATTACCCCTTTACAGTCAGTGTAGATACCCATGCATACAGCGGGTGGTACACTTAACGCTGTACGCTGAAGATTTTTAATTTTTTTCACCCTGTTCTACCACTTCAATTAATTTCTAACCTGGGGCACATTTTTCAGAACATTTTGAAGTATGTTTAGGCACAAAATGGTGGATGTGCCGCAAAAGCTTTCAGCCGTTCTCGAGAAAAAAATATTTTTCGATTTTTCTTTCCACCTCCATAACTCCCCCAAAAAATTTTATTCAGATTTAAATTTTTGGGAAAGTTAATAGTCCATCAGTACAAACTCACATTAAAAATCCCGGACAAATTCGGCCGGGGGCAGCACACACATGCTTATCCTGATGTGCCCTTTTAAGAGATTTTAAATGATTTAAATAAATTTTAAGGGATTTCAGAAGATTTCAGAAGATTTCAAGGAATTGCAAGTAATTTCTTAAGAATTTTTAGAAATCCGTGAAATCCCTCGAAATCTCTTTAAGGCCATGTAAGACTTACCCGATCCCTACCTTACCGACATCTTTTTCTCTGCAACGCTACATCTACATTTATTGAGATAACAAATTGAAAATTTCTAAACTTAAAGAAAATATGCTAAGGTATGTTTATCTGGTCTTAAATTGTAAAAATAAAACAATTTTGTGGAATACATTTTTTTTATGTCAATATTTAGGACCAGTTGAACGTACCTTACTACTTTAGCTGCAATTTAAAAATTTTCAATTTAATATCTCAATAAATGTAGACGTAGCGTTGCAGAGAAAAAAATATCGGTAAGGTAGGGATTGGGTAAGTCTGACATGACCTTAAATATTTGTAATTTTCTTTACACCTTTGACACTCTTTACAATCTTTTGAAAAATCTTAAAATCATTTGGAAACTCTTGAAAGCTTTTAAAATTTTTGAAATTTTTTGACATATTTTTAAATCTTTCTTTTTTAATGACACTCAGAATTTTTTTTTAAATTCTTAAAATATTTTTTAAACTCTTGAATTATTTTTAAACTCCTAGAAATTACTGACAATTTTGTAATTCTATTGAAATCGTTTTAAGGGCGTTGGACCCGTGTTCAGCACAAAATTCTATTCTCCATTTTACTCAACAAAAATTATAGATAAACATTTTTTCTCTCTGTAGCGCTAATCTTTTTTCAAATATCAGACTACATAAAGAGCGAAAAAATATTTAATTTTGATACTTCTTGCATAAAATGAAGAATTCAAAATCTAACTTCAAAATTGAATATTTGCATTTTACTTAAAAAATATTTAAACTAGATATTTTCTCGCTCTGTACGCATAATTCTAGTTTAAAATATTGATTAATTTTACAGAGGGAAAAAATTCCAAATTTAATATTTATTAAGTAAATTGAAGAAATCGAATTTTTAGATTAGAACTTTGCTCCGACATTCTAAACTCTTTGAAAGATTTTAAAATATTTTTTAATCACACAAGTCCTTAGAAATCTTTTTAAATCTTGTGAAAATTCTTGAAATACTTAAAATTTTGTTTAAATCCTTGAAATCCTTAAAAAAAAAGCCTTTTTAAATTGGTTCGATCCTTTCAAATCTTTTGAAATTACCTGGAAACCATCTGCAACGCTTTGAATTCTTAAAAAATGTTTTTCTTTTCTTCTTTCACCTGGAACTCTTTCCAATTTTCGTGAATAATTTTGAACTGAATTCTTTTGGATTCTTTTGTAGACTTTGTATTTTGAAAAAAATTATGAATGGTAATTTCATCGAATTTATTATATTGCTTCTGTTAATTATTTATATATATATATTTTTTTTTTTTCTTTTTCTAGGAATGATCCTGTACACATTCACACAGTTTCAGCCGACGCCAGCGATAGTCATGTCAGTTTTTATTGGGCTGGGGATTGTATTCTGCGGTTACGCCATGGTTCACAACGTCTTCGTATTTCAAAGAGTAAGTACTATAAAGTCACCATTATATATTTCAATGTGGGTACCCACCCTGTTGTAAGTAAAAAGATAGAAAGTTTACCTATTTTAATCTTTTTCAATATTCAGAATTGAAATAGAAAGGAAAAATGTATCCAAAAGTATCCTTCCCCATCCATGCTAATCTATTTTTATCTCTACAATAATCTCTTTCGTTTTGAATCTTCATCTTTCTGTATCCTTCATCTATCCACGCCTATCCACGCCAATCTTTTTCTATCCCTTTTGCAATCTATGGTTGCAAAGTGTACACTTGGAAAGGATAGGAAATCTCTTTAATCTCTATCCTTTTCTATCTGTTTACTTTCAACAGGGCACCCTGTCAGAAGTTTCTGCTAGAAAAATTTGCTATTCTTCTCAATTCGAGCGAATCTGAAGTCTACTTGAAGATTCCTCCCTGCTGAAAGTAAAGAGATAGTAAGAGATAGAAGTTTTCTACCTCTTCCAAGTAAGTGATTTTGCATCCTCAAAACGCTATCCCTTTCTATATATCCATCATTGTATCTCCGTGTCTGGTAAAATCTATCTCTTCCTATCTCTCAGCCTATCTCTGTGTCTGGTAATATTTATCTCCTCCTATCCCTAATTCTATCTCCATTTCTGTTAATGTCAATCTCTTTCTATCTCTTAATCTATTTATTTGCAAAAAAATTGTATTCCTTTCTATCCCTAAGTCTATCTCCCTTGCTGAAAATTTGTATCTCTCTTTATCCCCAAGTCTATCTCTCCCTTATTAACTTAATTATGTGGTGAAAACCAATATCACTCAGCCACACATATCTTTTTGAATCTCCTCTTTTCTATCTCTTTTTATCCCTCGTCTATCTACACCAATCTCTTTCTATCTCAATCTCAATATACATCAACGCTTATCTATTTCAATGTCAGCTACTTCCAAAGATTTGGTTCCACTCCTTTATCTCTGAATTCGCTCTTCTCTATCTGATAGACGTATTTTGTTTATTTACTTAAAAATAAATTGGGAGAATATACATCATATACGGCTGCAAAGGTCACGCCTCTAATATACATATGTATACGCAGTGGGCAAAAAATTGAAAGAAGTTTTTAGAACGTCCTAAAAACGTTCTAAAAACATCCTAAAAACATCCTATGTCAAGCCAAAAAACGTCCAATGTTCCAAATATGTTCTAAAAACGTCTTTGGAGATTGAACGTTTTTTGGCCAGACGTAAGACGTTTTTAGTACGTTTTAAAAACTTCTTTCAATTTTTTGCCCACTGGGTATGCTGCTCTCTCCATTAATTACAAATAACTACTTTTTTAAAATGAAATAATTGAATCGAAATAACATAAACAAGGATAAATTTGAATAGAAATGAATTAAATTGAAACAGAGAAGAAGATATTCAAGAAGATAAGTTTAGAAATATGTAGAAAGAGGTAGATGAGGATAGGGGACAGAATGAAAGGGACAGAAAAGTGGGATTAAAAGAGATTAGAGAAAATTTTGATTGATACAAAGATAGAAAGATATGGACGATATTAAGACAGAAATAGACAGGAATAAAGAAATGGGGATTGAAAGAGATAAGAGCTAATTAAGATTAACAAGGAGACAAAAAGGGATAGACTAGAATAGGCGAAAAATAGGAAGGAATATACTTGTAGATATGGCGATTGAAAGATATAGAGAAGTGGGGATTGAAAGAGACAGGCGTTGAGGTGAATTGAAATGGAGATAGAAAGAGATAGAAAATACGAGATTCAATTAGATAAGCGTGAATGTGAATTAAAATCGAGATAGAAAGGTATAGAAAACTGAAGATTAAAAGAGATAAAAGCGAATCAAGACTGAGAAAAAGATAGAAAGGAATATGATTTCTATTTATTTACTTCCAGCAGGGCGTTTGCATCCACAAAATATTATGTCTTTCTATGCACTATTGTATCCAAATGTTCGGTAGTATCTATCTCTTCCTATCCCCAAGTCTATCCCTATTTTTGGTAATATCTTCCTCTTTCTATCTCTTTCTATTGTATTTCTTTCTATCCATAAATCTATCTCCCTTGCAAGAAATTTGTATCCCTCTCTATCCCTAAGGCTTTCTCTCTCTTATTAATTTATTAATTTTCGTATTTTAAATGTGCATAATAATTTTATAACAGAAGAAGACATTGAAAAAGATACGTTTAAAAATAGCCTGGGATAGAAATCAGGGATAAAATGAGATTGACAAGAAGATAGAAAGGTATAGACAAGAGATAGATATAGATAGAAAAGGGCGAATTTAGAAAGATTGAAAGAAATAGAAGCAAATTTAGATTGATAAGGAGATAAAAAGGGATAGAGATGTATACAAGAGATAGATAGAGATAGGAGCGAACTGTGATTGAACAGGAGATAGAAAGAGATAGAGAAGTGAAAATTGGAAAGTTAGGCTTTGATGTGGATTGAGATGGATTGAAAAAGATAGAAGTGGATAGGCGAGAGATAGAAAGGGATAAAATATTTTTATTTATCTTCAAGATAGAAGGAGATGGAAAGGGGTAGGAGTTCTATTTCTTTTGATTGTAATTTTGAAACTCCAAAGGATTACCCCGACGGAAGCTTCGGATAAGATTCCAATCTGAGCCAATCCGAAGTCATCCGAGTCAATGCAAAATCTCTATCCGAGCGAATCCGAATGAATCCGAATTTTCAATCCAAATGAATCCGAACAATTCCGGATAGGAATCTTCCTTCAAACGTCGGATTGGCTCGGAATGAAACTGATTCGCTCGGAAAGAGATTTCGCATTGACTCGGATTAATTCGGATAGGAAATTTTCTATCCGAAGCCTTCGCCAGGGTACTATTTAAATTAATATAAGATTCATTAAAATTGAAAATTTTGGATTGAAATGAATAAAGAAGTTTATTCAATTAGACAAATTGAGATTATGATTGGCCTTGGATTCATTCAGATTGAATGTTCTGCGATTGATTCGGTTTAAAAAACTTTCTTCAGATGAGCTACGAATTGAATCGAATGAAACTTTTGTCGGGTGAACCCAGGGGCTGATTCAAGGGAAGAAGGGCTTAGCCCGACCTTTTTCTCTTTGCAAACGTTACTTCTAATTAAAAATTTGTAAACTTTAAGAAAACATGCTGAAATACGTTTATCTATAGTCTGAATGAGCAATTTTAATCTTGAGAAAAATTCTTTCCAGGAAAAGACGAACTCTATGAAGGAAATGGCGCGCGAACAGTGTGAAGCGGCAGCTCAATTGCACCGTCACCAGCAACTTTTGCAACAGCAGCAGCAGCAGCAGCAGCAGCAGCAGCAACAGCAGCATCAGCAGCAGCAGCAGCAGCAGCAGCAGCAACAGCAGCAGCAACAACAACAGCAACAACAACTTCATCAACAACAACAACGTTCCATACTTTCCTGCGCACCGAAAATTGATAACTTGAGCACTGTGCACTCAATTGCAGCGCACTCTCGAGGTTCTCAATACCAACAGCATCCTCAGCATTTCCATCATCATCATCATCACCTACGGCATGTCTCCATGTCACCGCCTCTGCTGCTCTCGTCGCCGGTACCGAGCGGCCTCGCAGCAACGCACAACCATCTCCTCAACATGTCCACACACCGAAGCGTTCCAACGACACCTCCTGCCTCTCCTGGCGATCGTGATCGCGATCGTTCGCCGACCAGTCCTGTCAACAAACACAACAGGTCTCAACAGCACTTGTCGCGCGAGGCCACTGGCAGTGTTAGCCCCGGTATACCCGCTGCCACCCTGGACCTCAGTAGTGCAACCACCACCAACAGTCCTCACGAACTTTCTACACTCGTCTGAACATTATTACGATTACATTATTACGATAACGACGACGATCATTTATTCATAATTTCATTCGACTATACCTTACACGCCCTGTTTTGAAAGTAAAAAGATAGAAAGTCTATTTATTTGATTCATTTTCAATCTTCAGGATTGAAATAGAAAAGAAAAATGAATCCAAATGTATCCATCCCTATCTATCCATGCCAATCTATTTCTATCTTTTTTCTAATCTACAATAATTTCTTTCCGTTTAAATTACAATATTTCTCTTTTTTTCTCTATCCTTCGTCTATCTTCGCCAATAATTTCCTATCCTCCATCTATCCAAATTTTGTTTGAATTGTTAAGGATTGCATGGAATTTGACGGGATTTTGAATGATTTATAGAGATTTTAAGTGTTAAGGAATTTCAAGACATTTCTAGGCATTTTTTAGAGATTTTTATGAATTTTAACGCAGATTTCAAAAGATTTGATTTTGACAATTTTTTTGGAATTTTAAGAGGTTTAAAAACGTTTCCGGGATTTTAAATCTTGTCGTAGAATTTCGAAATTTCGAAAAGTTTCTGATAATCTTAAAGGATTTTAAAGGATTTTAAATTTTATCATGTAATTTCCAGAAATGTTATGCACTGTTAGAAATATATTTTTCATTTACTGTGATTGAAAATTCAAAAACTTTTGATTGAATATTCAACTATTTTGTTGAAAATTTAACTACTTTTAATTGAATATTCATTCAGCTACGGTAATTGTAAAAAACTTCGACTAAAGATTTTAATGATTTTAAAAAGAAATCGTATTTTTAATCATTTTATTATATTTCATGAGATTTCTAATTATTTTAAAGGAATTCAAGAGATTTTTTTGATTTTGAAAATATTTTATAGGATTTAAAGGAATTTAAAACTTGTCAGGGAATTTTTTTGAGGGATTTCAGAGAATTTACATGGTTTTTTAAAAGTTGGATACACGATGGATACACACAAAGATTGAAAAAGATAGTGTTTCATGGATGCAAAGTGTACTCTTGGGAGAGATAGAAAATCTCTATCCTTTTCTATCCAAAAATTTCTATCTTTTTACTTCCTTTAAAGTCAAAAATACTATATGCATACATGTAGAGGTAGGGATGATGACCGCGGGGCTAGTTGGACAATTTTTTACTTGACGATTTTCCGTTTTAAAGTTAAATTTTGTTTAAATTTTGTTTCTCATCATATAAAAGTGTATATTGTATTCTTGACTAAATTTGATATTATTTTTTTATACATTTATATTAACTATTGAGAAAATAGTAGATTTTTTTTTGAGAGGTGAAGAATAATTGACCAACTTGTCTCGCGGCCGGGGCAAGTTGGCCAACTCAATTAAAAATTAGTATAAAATTGACTGATGAAGGGAATAGTTAATAAAATAGCTATTATATTAATTTATTACTTTATTGAGTCTCATGTCAATCTTTATAATTTTTTAAACATTCACTTCTTAATTACCATAAATAAATAACATTTTCTTAGCTCGTGTTGCTGAGAATGTTTTGTTGATCGGGAGCCACCGAAGTTGAAAATATTCGTGTCGATGAAGCGGTGTTTTTTAAACACTTCTCGCTTTTTCTCTTATTGCATTAGACAACTTGCCCCGTCTAAGATGATTTTTTTTTTTAATTGAATTGCTTTGCAGGTTCAGGAACCGAAGCAATAAATTCAATCAATACGCAATTTAAAAAATCTTGGTGACAATTGAAAGCCATATTTCGTTTTAACTGTATTGATTATTTATTAATTTATAAAATTAAAAAACAGGAAAGTCCAAATTTTATTCTCCTGGCGAAAGTTTCGGATTAAAATTCATTCCAAACCATTCCGAAATTTTTCGTATCATTCCTGACTTTATATCCGAATCGAAGAGTTGCATTTCGATATAATCCGAAGACAGTTCTCAGTCCGGATAAATCCAGGGCCCATTCAAATAATCAATTCGAATAAAACTAAATAAATCAGGTCAATCCAAATTACTCCGAACTTTCAATCCGACACAATTCGGTCAATTCTAATGATCAGAATTTATCCGAATGTTTGTTATCATTCGGGTTGATTCAGTGAGACCAAATTCATTCGGATTGAAAGTTCGGAATGATCGGATTGACCGGAATAATTTTCGATTGAAGGTTCAGATGAATTCTGATTAATTCGAATTGAACGAATTCATTCGAATTACAAATTCAGATTCAAAACTTCCTTTGGATTAGATCAGAATGAAACCGTTTATTTTGGATGCAGATTTCGGAATGATTTGGATTGGTTTGGATTGAATTCCAATTAGCCAACTAGCCCTTGTCTTCCCTAAGTAAAAGTCAATTAGACTTCCCGGTAAAAAGGTGTGCATTGAGATGAATTAAAACGATTTTGAAAATCACTGGCAAAAATTTCCGGACTGAAATTAATCCTGAACCAATCTAAAATTTTCCAAAATTTTTCGATTCATTCCGGGATTTGTATCCGAACCAAACAGTTTCACATTTCCCTCCAGGCTAATCGGAAGGAAATTTTTAATCTTTCTAAATCTTTTTTAATCAATGCGTCAATTCCAAATTCAATCCGAATGAATCCGAAATTTACTCGAAGAAATTTTTCAATTCGCATTTCTAATCCGAGTAAATTTAAATTCACATTTCAATCCGAAAGGTGAATTGGATTTGGATCATTTCAAATGATTTCCAATCCTTTCCAATCCGGATGAATTGAAAACCAACACAAGCTCACTTTCCAATTCTTTTCAACCGGTATCCCCAATGTGAATGTATAAGAACGATTTTCCGTCATTTCCAATCCGAATTAATACAAACGATTTTCAATCTATGTCCCTAATCCTAATTAATTTAAACTCAATCCGAATCAATTTCAATTCTTTCCAATCTATAGCTCCAATTCAGATCCAATCCAATTAAAGTTGTATAAAAAAATTATAAATCTAGAAAAATTACATCTTTTCAATGGTTTAATTAACTTTTGATAAGTCTGGGTATAACTAACCATTTTGGAGGGCAATTTTAATATAAATTCTAAAACTAGATCAAATGTCGAGCTTCATGTAATTCTTGAACTCGAAATCAGATTCATTTTTAACTTAATATTTAAATTTTTCTCTAAAACGGTTGGTATTAAAAAAAAGTTGAACAATAGAATATATGTAGTTTTTTTAGATCTACAGATTTTATTGTTCATTGATCAACTTCCTTCAACTGTAATTGAAAATCTTGCTTTGACCTTGAATTAGATCGAATTCATTCGGATTGGAATCCTGGCTTTGATCTTGGATTAGATCGAATTCATTCGGAATGGAACTCTAGCTTCTACGTCGGAATAGATGGGAATCAGCTGTATAGAAATTTTGATTTGACTTTTAATTAGATCGGATTCAGTCAGGTAGAATTAGTAATAACGATACGAATTACAACTGACACAGTCCTAACGATAATGTTATATATTTTATTATTAGACTGAAATGGGTGAAAGTCAGTTATATTAAAAATATTGTTGTATGGGATTTATATTTTTATATATTATAGTATACGTACTATGATATATAATAAATATACTTTTTCTTCGTACCTCAATTTTTACTCATCTAACTAATGAGAAGTATTATAAATTAATAGATAATTAATATATCGTTTACATAGAGACAATTATGTAATTTTTATAAGAAAAATGTATTATTTTACAGATTCGTCTGTAGTTATCATTGTTTTTAATTATTTTTTCTAACAATGTTTGGGTAGTATTTTGATTTTTTATACCTGTAAGGCGAATATTACATCGCAATGTTTGAAACAAATACTACTTATCTATGAAAAGGAGTACAAAATATCGTATTTCTAAGTGCGATGAAAGTTCGATTCGAGCTCTAATTATTATTGTACAGAAATTTAACTCTTAGCGGTATAATTAATATCATGTATACATAAAGGACTGTGTGTGTGTGTGTGTGTGTGTGTGTGTGTGTGTGTGTGTGTGAGCGTGCGTGCTTCCAAAAAAAAGAGAGTTTAATTTAACACGAGTTTTTTTTACAATTTAATGAATGTTGCCAACTGCATTTATTTTCTTTACGAAAATCGCGATTATTTTGTTTACGAGAATTATTTATTGTCAGGCCTTTAACAGTTCACAATCTTGTTCTTTTTACAAATTTACAAAAAATAATCGTCATAATTTGTTTTGTATGATTTTTTATATTATTTTGTAAATGCGAATACAGACTCAATTCCTATTGTACAATAGATTTTTTATTAGGATAACAAGTATAGGTAAGCAGAAATACAAATTCAAAGCTACACGAAGATGAAATTGTAGTAAATTTCACATCAGCTTATTTTAAGGGTGTTGAATCAAAATTCTAATCTCAAAATTTGATTTTATCAGTTGCCTTAAAAAAAAAAAATATTATAATTAGATAATTTTTCCCTTTGTATTAGTATCTATTCATTTTTCAATTATAAATGTGGGCGTTGGAGCGAGCGCGAGCGCCAGACGAAAAGTCATTTCGTAGATTTCATTTTGAGGCCGCAAAAATAAAAATTTTTTAGTGCCGTTTGGCAGGGAAGTCTTTCTCGATATGAGGAAGGGTGCTTACTTATTGTTTTTTGCAAAAACTAATTTGTTTAGCTAAAATAGAAAAGTTTCAGTTTGTTTTAAACTTTAGCTTAGGTTAGCCGAAACTTTTCCATTTTAGCCAAAGAAATGAGTTTTTCTGAAAAGCAATGAGAAAGCACCACTCCTCACATCGAGAAACACATCCCTGCCGAACGACACTTAAAACCGTGTATTTTTGCTGCCTTAAAATAAAGTCTACGAAATGACTTTTCGTCGGGCGCTCCCAACACCCTTAAGTACTTTTTGCATATAATAAAACAATCGAATTTTGAGGCTAGAAATTAAGCACAACGCCCTTAATATTACGCATTTCGTAAATGTATATTAATAATTCATATAATTATGTTTTTTTAAAAACAAAAATGTTACAACGAGAAAAATTCAAGTTCTTGCCAATTAAAGTTGTGATTATAATTACGAACTTTTAAATGCCTTCAAACCACAGAGTTTTATTAATACTGTTATTTATATATATTACAAAAATTAGTGAAGGAAATCATCAAGTACATTATATTATCGTACGTATAATAATAACAATAATAATAATAATAATAATAATTCGATCCGCCTAGATTACTAGAACAATCATATATTATAGACTGAACGTAATCACCAAAATGTTTGAATAAATTAAAAATTAATTGTTCTTTAAGGCCATGTAAGACTTAACGGATTCCTACCTTACCGATATTTTTTTTCTCTAGAACGATACTTCTACATTTAATGAGATATCAAATTCAAAATTTCTAAAATTAAAGCTATAGCAATAAAGATACGTTTGTCTGGTCCTAAATATTAACATTTATAAAAAAAAATTTTTTTATTTTTACATAAATTAAAGACCAGAGTAAGGTTGCAGAGAAAAAATGCCGGTAAGGTGGGCATCGGGTAAGTCTTACATGGCCTTAACACATAATAAAAATTATTCAGTTATTTATGAACATCAGCGAATTATTACGATCTTATATTAAGGGTGTTAGACCCCAGTGCTATCTTTAAAATTCGATTTCTGCAGTTTATTTCACAAATATTTTTAAATAATTTTTCTCTCTGTAGTGTTACTCATTTTTCGAATACGGTTCAATACATGTGCGAAAATGCAATTTTAGCCTTGTGTGTCCTTTTCACACAAAACTAAAGTCACATTTCTGCACTAGTATCAAAATGTACTATTTTAACTCTGTAAGCACACTCTTATTTAAAAAGTAAGTTTCACTACAGAGCAATAAAATATCGAATTATAATATTTTTTAAGGAAAATGAAGAATTCAAATTTTGAGATTAGAACTTGGATGATCCTTAAGGGCATGCATTACTTATCCCATCTCTACCTTGCCTTTCTTTCTGTAACGTTACTAGTAAATTTATTTATTGAGATATCAAATTGAAAATTTCTAAAATTAATCTGGTGCTAAATATTAAAATTTATAAAAAAAATTATTTTGATTTTTTTTTTTTAATAAAAATTTAGGACCAAATAGACGTCAGTAAGGTAAGGATCGGATAAGTTTTTCTAAGTCTATTTTAAATTTTTGATTTTTTTCCATGCATCGAAGTTATAAAAATGAAAATATGTAAATTACATAATAATAAATAGTATTTCCGGCACCTTGTAAGTAGTGTAGCAAAAAATACTATATTAACGATTAATTTTAAAGTTAATTAAGTTAAATTATTTCAATACGAAATATTGTGCGTACAGTACAAAAGTGTTTTAGCTTTATATCTGTACTGCCTTACTTCGTGGCTTACATAGTGTGTACTTGGAAGGACACGATTAATAAACTAAATAAATTATTTTCAAATTGTAACTCGGAGAGCAATATATCAAATACTTTCGTACAGCACAAAACTCAATCATTTTACATCCCCGCCTACTTTATAAATCTACCATAAAACTTAATTTTCAAAATTCCGATTTAAGTTTTAACTTAAAAATGTATTCGCTTCATTTTATTCAACAAATTTTTTTTAATAGATATTTTTTTCTGGTAAAACTTTTTAAAAATAGAAGTGTGACTATAGAGCGAAATAATGTTTAGTTTTAATTAATTTTGTGTAAACGAACAGTTCAAAATCTAAGCTCAAAATTCATATACGAATCAATCCGATTCAATCTGCGATCCGCCTATTATTTCTATCCGATTTATCCGATAAAATCTAAGGATTGTCAAGAATTTATATTCGAATTAATCTAACCCAGTATTGAATTGATTCAAATTGAAAAGTTTTTGCGGATTAAACACAGACCCTGCAAAAGATATCAAATTAAAAATGATTATTTTAAATTCATGAGGTGTTGTCTAGAATTCTGTTTGACGACAGTTGCGCAGTGAGGCGCAAGCCAATAGTTTTTAAAGCGAAAGTTGGAATTTCTTTGGGTGCTATTTAATACAATTGAATGCGAGAAAAGTTTAGAGCAAAATTAATAAATTTTAATGCGTGAGTTCGTATTCATTTAAATACGAACAATTACTTACCAAAATGTTTTTCTAATCGTTTACAACTGATATGAATGATACATAAAGCAGAAATGGCATTCAGATGGATTTGGAATAAAAATTCGTTTGAATTAGCATTGGATTAATTCGAATTGAAAAGTTTCGGATTAGCCTCGATTCCTTGGAATACCTTGGACTATTTTCAAACCCTTTACAATTTGCTGAAAAATATAAACTTGTCGAATTTTGAATGACTTAGTGTGGATTTTTCCAAATCTGAACGTTTTCAATACATAGTTTTGAATTTTAATCTATACTTATTCTTTCTACAATAATTTTTAATTAAAACTTGTACAATATTTTGATCTTACTTCAGATGAGAAAAATTTTATTTTTAATTTCTTTAACAAGGCATACATATACATATAATACATCTCTATCATATTCTTTCACACAAAGTGGTATAATTTCAACATTATTTTACATTCTTTGTACAATTAGTATATTTTTAACAATTCGGTGTTTATAAACATTGAAAAAAAGTATAAACATTTGCAATACATTTTCTAAATTTATTCAACTGCCGAGATTATGTTTTAACGATATAAAATATTAATTCAATAATTTAAACAATAAATTTACAATTAACGAATAAAGGGGCATTTTGATTCCTCTTTTAAGGGCATGTGTTAATTACCAAATGAGCAAATTTAGATAAGCGAGGTTTTTTGTACAATTTTTACTTTTTCAAAAAAATAATGTCGTATGATTATCTGATCTTAAATTTTTATAAAAATATAAAAAAAAAGTTTTACAAAAATTGTTTTTATAAATGTAAATATTTAGGACCAGAAAAACTTACCTCAATCTTTTAACTTTAATTACACAAATTGTCAATTTGATATCTCAATAAATTTATAAGTAACGTATCTTTTGTAACGTTGATCGTTTCAGGCTTTTTTATTTATTGTAAAACGTGCAATAAATGTTTTCAAAATGAAATAAAAAATATAGATTTATTTTTTATTATTAATTTAAAGCATTAAACTCCAATATTTCTTATTGAATGTATACATTTCGAGAATTCATTTAAAAAATACAAATTTCTATAGAAAGAAACTTAAAACGATGAATAAATTGGGACATAAGTCTAAAAAAAATGTGCAATATAGAGTTCATATTTTGGTAACAAAGTATTGATATTAATTTTATTATAGCCGAAAAGTAAATTTTTGTTGTAGGTATTTGTAAATATTTACTGTTATACAATATTCTGTACAAGAATTCACTGTATAAATAAAAGACAATGTTCAAAAATCGACAAAGATTAAATAAAAAAAATTACGACGTAGTCGGCAGTTGTTTACAAAAATAGTAGTCTTCTGTAAGATTAATATGCAAAAATATATTGACGCGCGAAAAGAACAAAGTACAATGAAAAAAATGATTATATCTTAAAAAATTCTAATTATTGTACATTATCTTCCAATGAAAATAAGGTAGCTAAAACTCGCGTAATTATTCGATTTTAGTCAATTTTACATATTTTTATGGATAAAGTAAAATTCGTCACGAAAACTATGATTAATTATAGAGTTTGTAATTTAAATTCTTTCTAAAAGTTATAAAAGGTTCGCTATTTTCATAAACTTAATCATTATACTTTAAACTCAACTGCTTGCGTCATACTTCTTTATGTTTAAGAATTTACTAAAAAAGGTCACAGTCCTTATAAAGATGATTGTGCACCTGTATTTATAACTATTTACGATAAAATTGTTCTATCAGTCGGTTGATCTTAAATCATTAATGGTACGTGGTACCTGCACTTCAATCCCCTCAAGTTCTTTCGTCAGCCTGACTTGACATCCAAGTCTAGATCTGAAATCAATACAAATTGTCAATTAATAATAATAATAAATTATTTTATTCATTCATTTTGTCCATATTGAAGTTTCTATGTTACAGTTTATTTGCCTTAAGCCAATTTGACATTAATTTATTACCAAGATAATTTAATACATTTTAGAAAATTCCGAAGGGTTTTTACGAACTACTAGGTATTCTAAGGTGTTTTAAGAGTTTTATCAAGATTTTAAGAGATTTTTAACGATTTTGAGATTACAAAGAATTCTCATAGATTTTATAAGACTTCAAAAAAAAGTTAGAATAGAATGGATAAGAATATACAAAATTTAAAATAATTTAATGAGATTTCAGTGAGTTTATAAATATTTCCAATAATTTAAAAAGATTTTACAAGGTTCTAAGAGGTTTATGACGATTTTGAGAGACGGAAGAGAAATTTAATGCATTTGACTCGATTCTAAGGTGTTTTAAAAGTTTTTAGAAATTTTCAAGGATTTTTAAGAATTTTAAGAAAATATAAACAATTTTCAAGCGATTTAAAGGAAATGCTGTGAGTTTGAACACTGTCAGGATTAATAATAAATTTTAGGTATTCTTTGTGATTAAAAGGAGTTTCAAAAGAGTTATAAAAGATTCCAAATTATTTCCAAAAATTTCTATAGGGATTCTGTTACAAGGAAATTTCATGTATATTAAGAATTACAAAGAATAACGGAAAAATAAGAGATGTCTAAGAATTTTACGATATTAAAAACCATATCAATACGTCTAATAAAATTTCAAAGAATTAAAAAACTCACAAAAAATTAAATTAAAAAAGCTTATAAAAAAACTTGTAAAAACCTACGATTGAAAAATTAATCAACCTTAACAGAAGTTAAGACTGATTGAATAACGGTGCCCCACATACAATTCAATAAAAATTGAACTTACGTTGGAGAGATTTCTGGTGCTAAGTCCAACATATCAATTTCTTCAGTTGAAGGTTCCTCTGGAAGTATGTCGTAAATTTCCTGTGGTATGACCAAATGACATGTACTGCACGCACAAGTCCCTTCGCAGGCACCTGAAAGCGATTCAACCTTTGATCAATGAAAATTTCTTAGAAGATTGGTAAATGAGCTAAAAATACGTGAATAAAATATTGTCAATAAAGAAAACTACATATTTTTTAAAATCAAAATGCAAGTGCAACTAAATAAAATTTTTAAGGAAGGAAAGCATGAGGGCACTTTAATAGATCTTAAGGTGTGTTAAGTTGGCACAACACTATTGTCAGATTAACATATAAACTATATCATAATTTAAGGCTCATTTAATGCCCTATTCCGAAATTTAATGCTCAACGTTTATTATTAAAAAAAGCTGATTGCGCTAGCTTAACGTTAAGCTGGCACCACCGCACTAGTAAAAAATTAATTAACACTTTTCTGATAATGCCATAATTTAAGGCTCATTTAAGGCTCCAGAAATATCGAGAGAAAAGTTGAAAAAAAATTCATTTTAACAACTCGTTTCTAATACCAACATTTCAGGCTCATTTAAGGCTCTAGAAATATCAAAGAACGGAAGTTGTCCGATTTTTTTATTATTCGTTTTTTTTTTTTTAAACAAATATGTGTTGTGTCAGCTTAACGTTGTGGAAAATCCAAGAATGAGTGAATCAAATCAAATTTTACCTCTGGCATAATTTAAGGCTCATTTAAGGCTCCAGAAATATCGAGAGAAAAGTTGAAAAAAAATTGTTTAAACAATTTTTTGAAAAATTCATTTTAACAACTCGTTTCTAATACCAACATTTATACAGAATTATATAACATATACAGAATTATTTTCAGTTCAGATAAATTAATATTTTTAAACTATTTCTAGCTTCAATTGCAGTAACTATAAAAATCCGTTCATTTGAAAATTCACAACATTTCAATCATGTATTTTTATAATATTTAGTTGGATTTACCACAAACATAAGTTAACAAAAATAAGACATAAAATGTTAGTAAGACTTCCGGTTCCCGATATTTTCAAAACCGCAAATGAGCCTGAAATTGGAATACCAAAAACAAAATTCTGTAGAATTATTATTATTTTTTTTTGTTTAAGAATAGTTTAAACAATTTTTTTACAAAACTTTGCTCCCGATATTTCTGAAGCCTTAAATAAGCCTGAAATATTCATGTTAAACACAAGTTGGTAAAAAAAATTTTTCGAGAGATTGTTTAAACAAACTTTTTTCAACTTTTCTCTCGATATTTCTGGAGCCTTAAATGAGCCTTAAATTATGCCAGAGGTAAAATTTGATTTGATTCACTCATTCTTGGATTTTCCACAACGTTAAGCTGGCACAACACATATTTGTTTAAAAAAAAAAACGAATAATAAAAAAATCGGACAACTTCCGTTCTTTGATATTTCTAGAGCCTTAAATAAGCCTGAAATTATGGCCTTATTAAAAATGCGTTATTTAATTTTTTAACGGGTTTTACAGGTACGGTGGTGCCAGCTTAACGTTAAGCTAGCGCAATCAGCTTTTTTTAATAATAAACGTTGAGCATTAAATTTCGGAATAGGGCATTAAATGAGCCTTAAATTATGATATAGTTTATATGTTAATCTGACAATAGTGTTGTGCCAACTTAACACACCTTAGATCTTATGCAGAACGTGCACAAAACGAGGCCTATCTATTAACCCGGAGAAAACAGAATTTCTGGTATTTTAGAGGAAGAGGAAGCTCCCACACCCAGAAAAAGAAGTTTGGTTGAATCAAATAAACGTATATTTGTTACATCGCCAAAGAAAGAATATCTTCAAATTAAATATAATTTATTTGATTCAAAGATATATTTTCTTTGATTTTTTTTTATTCAAAGAAATTTTCTTTTTAATTCAAAGAAAAAATATCTTTGAATCAAATAAATTTTATTTAACTCAGATATTTCTTTTCTTTGACTGTAGCAAATATACGTTTATTTGATTCAAACAAACATTTTTCCTGGTTGCAGATCTCAGGAAGCCGGTGTTTTATGCCAGTTTGGTTGAATTCGCGACATCAGCTTAGCAGTGATTAGAAGGAAGTTTACTTTTAGAGGTTTAAATATGTTATATGTTATGTGCTTACCAAAACCATCCAAATTTAGATCATTATTCACAACAACGTCCAGAAAGCTATCACCTACTTTTCCTTTCGCCTCTATTCTTTCTCCGCATGCCTTGACAAACGTCACGTTTACACTGAAAACCAAATTTTTAAATTTTAGTTTCATAAGTACGTAAATAAATAATTGTGAATTATTAACTATGTATAATAAATTATGAGAAATAAACGGGCGTTAAGCGTGCAATTCGCTTCGTTATGCATGCACTTTTTATAACACAAGCTTAGGCCGCGCGCCTGAGCGCGCGTGTTTCGTCAAAAGAAACTGAAATGACAATTTAAATTTGCGTGCCATATAAATTGACCAATAAGGTAAGTGCACTACGCATGAAGTTAGCTGAAAGGTAACGCGAAATGTGGAACGCAATGTGAAGTTGTCTGAAATCCACGTCTTTCTTAGAAAAGGATTAATTTCTATATTTAGAAAAATTAAACTTTAAATCTTATTCTTGTATTTCACAAAATTTTATAAGATTTCATTAGACTTTTAAGGACATGTATTACTTACCTGATCCCTACCTTACCGACATTTTTTTCTCTGTAACGCTACGTCTACATTTACAAAGATATCAGATTGAAAATTTATAAAATTAAAGAAAATATGCTAATGTATGTTTATCTGGTCTTCAATTTTTGTAAAAGTAAAAAAAAATTCTTGAAAAATTTTTTTATTTAAAATGTCAATATTTAGGACCAGACAAACGTACCTTAAGGCTTTAGCTTCAAATATAGAAATTTTCAATGTGGTATCTCAATAAATGTAGACGTAGCGTTACAGAGAAAAAAATGTCGGTAAGGTAGAGATCGGGTAAGTAATACATGCCCTTAAAGATTTTAGGAAATTTGAGAAATCAAGAAAAATTTGAATAGGTTTAGAAAATTACAAAAAATGTCAAGGGATTTCAAAATGAAAATAATTTCGAGTTATTTAAAAAGATTTTAGGGGTTTACAAAAAGTGCAAGTGGTTTTTGGGGTTTCAAGAAGTTTTAACCCTTCGATTACAGACATGGGTTTTCCAACTTTTATTCAGTTATTAAACTGTTTCTGGTTTTCAAAAAATCGATTAAAATTCAGCGTTATGTTTTGGAGTGTTTACTAAACAATTCAATTGTTGCTAGTATCAACCTTTGACAACTTTTAACATAAAAATTGAAATTTAAGAAAAATATGGAAAAACATCGATACTTGTTAAAAAATTCATAATTTTACAACAAATATATTTTTAAAAACATCGTTTTTTTGAAAAATTTTCCAAAAATATTTTGAAAATCATTGGATTCAGATTTAATTTTTTTTTAAATACTTGAAATATTATTTAAATATTAGTGAAACACTCTTGAATTTTTTTGTAGTTCATTAATATTATTAAAAACGTTCTAGAAAGTGCATATTCTTATAATAAATGTATGTAGAATTGTTGGATTAATCGTTATTTTGGTCATAAATATCGAGAACAGATCGAAAAACGCAAAACCATGTAAGCATCTCGAACGCAAATGACCTTAAAAATTGAACTCAAGGTCAAAATTGATGGTTCAGTTAAATGGCCCTCTCGATCCTGGCCAGCTTTTGTCTAAACCATTTTTTCGTAAATAAAGTATTTTAGAAGATACTTATAGATTAAAATTGATCACCCTGTATTTTAGATTAAACGTTTTTCGACCTGGTGTTGCATGATTCAGAAAAAACTATTAGACCAATCGGGCTGAAATTTGGATATGTTATTCTACACATATCTCGTTTACCCCTTTTTTAAAACAATTTACGGTTACAAAAGGTGAAAAAATTTCAAGTCGGCCATTTTGTATTTTTTTTTTCGGATTTCAATTATTTTGGTTCATGCGATAGCGACATATGTACTAACCCCTTAAACTGCTTGTAATCCCAGAGAAACATGAAATTTTCAATTTTATCCGGTGATAGGCCAAAAAATTATTGAAATATCATTTTAAATTACTATAAATATTTGAAAATCTCCTAAAATATTTTTAAATATCTTGAGATATTTTCATATCCGTTCAAATATTATCTAATTATTTTAAACTCCTGAAAATTTCACTTAATTTCAAATGGTTTTTATGAATTTGCAGAGATTTAAAAAAAAATCTGGTGTTTTAAGACTTTTAAGTAACTATGAAGCATAACAAATTTTTAATGATAAATTAAAATTTTTTAAAATGATGAAAGTCTTTTTGAAATTTGTTGACATACTTAAAAACACTTGAATTTTTTTAAGTTTTTGTAAAAATAAGATTGATGGATTTGAACAAATTTTGTTTGTTTGTTTAACCAATCGTTTACACTGCAAAGCAAAACTATAAACTAATGCGAGAACGTGTCCACGAAGCAGGCAGATTTAAAAAAAATGAAATTGCTAATAAAGTAACTATTTCAAACGATAATTAAAAAATCTGCCCGCGTACGCGAGCACATTCTCATGCACACGTCGCGCTTCGCGCTCCGTGTTGCGCACTTCACAACGCTTGCACCCTTCGGGCGCTTGCGAACGTCGCGACGTTTGCACCTATTTGTTTTTAAATTACTACAAAATGGAATGGAATGCAAACGAAAGCTAATTTACTTAAGGTTCTATCGACCTTAAGGAGTACATTCTCATCAGGGCACTCGCACTTCGCGCTCGGCTTTGTTTAACAATATTTTTCTTGATTAAAACGAAAACTACTCATCCTGTTGCAAAATGGTTCAAGGAGAACTTGTAGATGGTTTTAAGGCCAATAATTATGTTTCTTATCATTTTCTCCGTATCTCGCGTTGTTTGGCTCAAAATTTGAATTTTAGATTTTTTAAGGAAATTAAAAAAAATTTTTAAATGCTCCAACTTTTTAAATTTTTATCCAAAATGGCTGGCCAACGAACTTGACCTTCATTTTAGGACACTAAAAGAGTATACCAAAGGATAATCCAATCGGTCAATTTTTTCGAAAGTTATCGTGCTAACAAACTAAAATCTACAGACAGACAGACACATTCGTAAAAACATGTTTTTCGGGTTCAGGGATACCAAAACGTGGACATTTGATGAAAACTGGGGGGGGTCAAATTTTACACAAATTTAATACATTCTCTCTGATGAGAATGTAAAAATTAGTTATTTATTATACGTGAAATACGTCCAATTCAAACTTATTTCTATTTAATAAAATTCCACTCATGTTCGCACGATTTTGCAGTATAAACTTTGTTATTTTCATTGTTGAAATGAATTGTGGAACACATGTGGAAGATTTTGAATAGAAATAAATTTGAATTCGATGTAAAATTGAGATCAATTGAAATTGAGATTCTTTAGGTTTAAGTTATGTCCTTAATTAATGGAAATGAATAAGACTTCTTTAAACCACAATATTATTAGTTTTTTATACTCTCACCAAAAAAGGTAATATATTTTTCTTTATATATATATATCGCCGACTACGTTTTCTGGGTTTATCTTGCAGATAAACCCTGAATCCATAAACCCTATTTATCCATTTCTGGTTGGTGGATTCAGGGTTTATCTGCAAGATAAATTTTATCCGGAGGTGAAGAAATCGGCCATTAGATTGTTCTTGACTTGAATCTATCAACCTTAACGAAATGCTAAGAATGCCGTCCTATGGTAGCAGAAAACGCAAAGCAGAAAGCAGAAAATTATAAGAGTGAAAGAGACAGGCACATTTGCAGTAAATAAATAATAAAAATAAATTAATTAATTTAATTTATTTTACTTCTGAGCTATAATATCAATAGGCCATAATTTTTTGTTTATAGAAGTACTGGAAGCAGTGTTGCCAGATTAGGGGCATTTTTCTCATTTGCTCTCAGGTGACTGACGTCATGTGTTGCAAGAGCAAGTAAGATAAATGCCCCTAATCTGGCAACACTGATTGGAAGTACACTCTTCAGAAATTAACCGCTATAGATTTTTTCCAAAATATTTTCGGGAAGCCTGGTAGAATTGACGATTTAAAAAAATATTTATATTTCTAGGACAATATCCTTTTTCCCAAAAAAACCCAATTCCCGAATGTTAAAAAATACAAAAGAAATCATCCGAAAATTCAAATTCCCGAATAAAGATAATTTTACTGAAAAAATGTATCAAAAATATTTATTAACAAAAATATAAATTTTCTGAAATTTTATTTGCCTCTTTCAAAATTACTTTTATTTTATTCAAAATTTCACTTTTAAAAATTGTGAATTAAAACTGGAGAAATATTAGACAAAATTAAGGAGAAATTTTCAATAACAATTTTAAAGAAATTTTTTAAACAAGTTCATAAAGAAACATTTTTTTGAGAATTTGAATTTTTGGCAATTTTCTATTTTCTTTAATAAATATCTTATACATATTATAAGAATATTTAAATTTCGTTAATAAACGTTTTCAGTAATATTATTTGTATTCAAGAATTAGAATCTTCAGGAATTATTTTTTGGGAATTTGCACACGGGAGTTTGGATTTTCAACAGAAAGATGTTACATATTTTATAATATCTAGTTTTTTAAGGGCATTGAACCCAAGTGTTAAGTAAAAAATTCCATTCTCCATTTTACTGAACAAAATGTATAGATGAATATTTTTTCGCTCTGTAGCGTTAATCTTTTTTCAAATATAAGACTGCATATAGAGCGAAAAACTACTTATCTCTGATATTTTTTTCATAAAATGAAGAATCCAAATCTAACTTCAAAATCGAATATTTTCATTTTACTTCAAAAATATTCTAGTTAGAAATTGATTAATTCTAAAAAGAGGAAAAATTCGAAATTTAATATTTGTTGAGTAAAATGAATAAATCGAATTTTTTTATTAGAATTTGGCTTCAACACCCTTAAAAAAATTTTAAAAAAGGGTTCTTCTGTACCAGATATGCTAATTTTCTAACTAACTAAATAAGTATAAACATATGATTTATAATATTAAATAAAATTGCTTCAATTTAATGATACTGAACTCGATAAGTAAACTATGTGAACTTACACTTCTTCTTTGCAAAGTGGTTGTGTAGTTGAAGCTCCTCGAGTGAGAAAAAATGACCTATTTACACACGGTTTTAACAAAGTCCTTGAAAGCACGTGCAATTTACGCATCATTGCCATTTCTTTTGAGATAAAAAAAGTTTTTTAAAGACAAATAAAACTAACGAATATATCCTATATATTACAAAACTGAACAACTTTCAATATTCAAAGTGGGTTTCTCTATTATAGAACTTAACTCAAAGATTGTATAATTGTAGGCACTTATAGCCAAACTGAAGGACTGAACTGAACACTAAAAAGTGAAACCGGTGAAACTAGTGTGAATTGTGAAACACTGTCCACACACGTTTTAAGTCAACTCGGTCAACTGTCAGGTCTTTACGTTCTTACTAGCTAAATGGGGGGAAATCCAACCACAAAAGACGAAATAGTAAACACATATTCCCCAAATAATCATTTAAGCAAAGAGTTTTATCCTTTTTTTGTTCTTTTGTTGTTTCGTCATTTCATTTAATATGATGTAAACCAACGTAAATTGAGTATGTAATAAGTTAGTAACTGGCCATCGAGCATCGACTGATCGACATAGAATCGACACTCTCGACTAGAGTTCTTAGTCGGTTATATTACTTCGAGAACGGTAACGAGAATGCATCGACATATAGAAATGGACCGCTAACCCTGTGGGAAAAATGGAAGTCGGCTTTAGAGAGAGAAAAAAACCGGACGGGTAAACATGTCTCTTTTTAGATAAAGCTGATTGGTCGAGAGAATTTTCCATGGGCGGTGCTTGATGAAGCGCAGGACTGTGTTTTGTATCGCGAATGCCCCAATATTTGTGCCTTTCAAAGTTTATTTGAATTTTATTATTAGTATAATTTAATATAATTATAGTGGAAATAAAGAGTGAAAATGGTAAAAGGCTGTAAAGTTTGTGGCCGGTGCAAAGATGTATATACAAAAATATGTTTTCATTCGTAAGTAAAGTTATTGAATAGTAAAATTAAAAATTTGACAACAAGAACAAAACCTCAAAATACCTATATGCAATCATCCATATGCAAATTATTTTTTTTATATTATATAGAAATGTTGTCAATCGCATTTTATTTTATTTTATCGTTAGGTTCCCATTAAAAGATGATAAAAAACTGGAGGCCTGATGATGTTCTGCAATGAATTTGCCTAAAAAAAAAGCATCAAAGAGTTGGACAATTTGTAGTGTGCATTTCACCCTAGATTCTTATAAAGAATCTTATATATAATTAATTATAATATATTAAGTATTTATAATTGCTTACAAAAAAATTTAACCATAGAGAATGATTAGGCAATGCGCGACGCCTCCGATTGACTTGATACGGTCCTGAAATAGATAAAGACATGTTTACCCGTCCGGTTTTTTTTCTCTCTCTAAAGCCAACTTCAATTATCTCCACAGGGTTAGCGGTCCATTTCTATATGTCGATGCGAGAATGAGAATATAACCGAGACTTAAATTCTCTAAGAATTTATGAGAACTTATGATTTTAGAGATTTTTATGACAAGGGACATAATAATTCTTTAATTAACCGATAAAGTGTAGTAAACTGTTTTTTGTACTTCTATTACTTCTTAATGAGCTTTACACAAGTTGTAAATTAAAAAACGATCACAAATGTGTGCAAAGCATACACTGTAAAAAACGCGTTGTAAATTTCCGCTAGGAATCGATGACATAAAGATACACATGATTACTAAGGGAAATTTACGTAAATTTTGGAAAAATATGAAGGTAATGTAAAATCACACGCAGGTCGGAAAATTCCCAGTTGGTCGTTTAGGATGAATAGAATTTTACCATTTTAGTGAAAAATTGCAAGCGTAATGTAAATGGCCGAAGCTTAGAAATACTGCACATGCGCATTAGAAAGTGCGGGTATTTTAAATGACATTATTTTCTTCAAATATATTAAAGAATAATTAAACGAAACTATACTTTTAATTAAATTGCACAAACCGTACTGTACAAACAAACTTACAAACGCAGAATCACGTTTTTAAAGTTATCTTAAGCACTTTGTCATTTAAAATATTATGATATTAGGAATCATTTCTTTAAAGAATAAAGGATCCGAACGCAATACGGAGTGAAAAAATTTACTTATAAACATACAAAAAATAAATTAATTGATTAAAATTAAGAACTGAACTTGAGAAATTAAAATAATTTTCGATACTCGTAATCTTGTACAACAGTAGAACATGCCAGATTCACATTATTGAAATGGGTTACAAACTAGGAATCACGTTTTTAAAGCTATCATTAAATATACACTTTAAAATATACAAACGACTCTTTACATTATATAGGTTATTCAATATGCATGCTTCTTTCTTTCGTCATACTCCGCATGTGGCCATATCGAATAACATTCAACACCTAAACGAAATTACACTCTGTGTACTTTTTTCACCGATAGTGAGATTTTTACCAGTGGATAGTGATTTTACACTTTTCTTTCATTTCTATTCTAGTATAAAATTCTATAAAATTCGCCTAGGAATCATTAATATCTTTATGTCATATGATTCCTAGTCGAATTTTACATTTTTCGTGCGTTATTCCTGAAATTGTGTAAAATTCTTTTATAAATCAACAAAAATTTACAAGAAAGTCGTAAATTGCAGTAATTTATAAGGGAAAGTAGTTCCAAGAGGAATGTAAATTTACAACGGTTTTTTTTCAGTGTTGTTTTACAAATAAACTCGTAGAAAGCATAGCGCACCTAAGTGAGAAATACATTACAGATTTTAGCACGAAAGAATTTTTTTCATGATTTGAACTAAACGGAGTTAATAAACCTACGTTTCAATGTTCTCTATCAGTCTCTAAAATTTCTCGGCAAAATATCCATTTTTGTCGAAGAATAATTAGTATAATTGAAAATCAATAAAATCGAAAAATTTTCTAAATATACTGCTCCCTCAGTTGCAGTTCACTCAGTTGTAGTATTCCTAGAACTTGAGTTCGCTCCCAAACTTAGATAAGAGGAGGTGAGGAGTCAAAAGGGAGGCGCCGCCAGCTCGGCAGTACCGTAGCTACAAAGGGTACAGTACTCTAAGTCAGTTTTGACTGTGGTTCACTCATTCGCGGAAAGTAATCTATCAGGCGCAACCCTTGAAAAGCAACCAATCAACTATTTGCGCCATGCGTGACGCATGAGCTTCGCGATGCACATCATTATGAAGCCCGCAAGGGGAACACTGGTACATACGACCCTGATTTCTTTACGAGGTAAATTCACTCACAAAGAGTCTTGACCAACCGAGGCAAGACTACAACAGAGGGAGCAGTGTATCACATGGCCTTAACATCCTTGCAAATATGGTGAAGTTTCTTTACATTTCGTAAAATCATTTGATATTGCTTAAAATTATTCAAACTCACATGAAGTCTGATAAAATCCCTTAAAAATCCTGAAAATCCTTTGAATCCCTTCAATATCCTTAAAATTACTTAATATGAATATCACATAAAATATCGTAAAATTTTTTTAAATTCAATGAAATATTATGATATCCTTTAAAATATATTTCTTTCATTATATCATTTTTTTGACAACGAAAATAATCTGAAGATAGTTTTCAAATTCGGTATATTTACACAATTCGTACAATGTCCAATCAGTTTTTCTACAAAAACTAGTGTCACTGCCGGCCGCTACGCGGCCGTCGTCGCGCAACCGTTTCTATGTTCTATGTTTTTTTCTACATTCATTATGCTCATTGCTTTTTTTCTTATTTCGATACTTTTCGAGACAAATTCGAGATTTTTCGATATTCGACTACTTTGTTCAATTCGAGATTTCAGGCCATGACTTTTTTACTTTAGGAGAAATGTTTTCGATATACATATAGTTACATCATTTTTTAAAGATTGGATCCTTTTTACATTTAATTATATCATGGTACACGGAAAGAAAATTCTAAGCAGCGCACCTCGGAGTCCTCCCGACACTGAAAAAAAGTCTTGATTCAAGCCCAAGAATAAACTAGTTTTAACGGTGTTGAAGCATTTTCAAACCACTAAAAATTAATGTAGACTTTACTCAAATCCGCCATTGTGTCCCCATCTTACCAATACGCGGTGTTTGAGGTCGCAAAAATGATGTGTTTGAAGTGTCGTTTTTTTTATCGACAATCTTTTGGTTGTACGACAGGGGCTATCTGCTTATTTTCTGCAAAAAGAAATTTGTTTGGCTAAAAAGTGAATTTTTACAAGTGTGGTGACGCGGGTTGAGGGGTGCGGGTAAACAGCTTAAGAGCTCAAACTTTCAGAAAATTTTTTTTTTATCTATTTGGAAGCATTTGAGCACGTGTGTATTGCGAACTTCTCAATTTACATATCACGATCAAGGTATCTAGATAATATTATAAATATAAAACCTATACTGCTCAATGAAAATCGTACCTTGAAAATATGCCTATTTTCGTATATCGCATTTTCATGCTTTATTCTCTCATTATTATATAAATAACCGATTAAGTTTAATGAACAAGCTTATGTACAGTATCAATATGCGATCGTGAAGTTCGTACTGTCTGTGTCGTATTTACAATTGGAAAATATTTTCGACTTGGTATCACGTTGCATAGGAAGAATGGCCTCTTTCGATGAAAACTTTTTCAATTTTTGGAAGACTCGGATTGAGTTTGCTAGCTTTTCTTTTTGTCAAGATCAACAACAGTCCAGGGAAAAATCACGTTTCTCCAAACTTTCCAAAAATCACGGACTGCTTTCCCAAAACTCTGTACAATGAAAAATTCAAATCTAAATTATTATTTCTAATTCTTTCTCTTTAATAAAAGTTGAAAGTTTATTCGGAAAGGATTTTTTCACCAGGGCCCTGTATAATAATTCTAAAAATTCAAAAGTTCGTTCGTACGCCTGCACTAACGAAAATTACCAATAAAAAAGTTATTCTAACAATAAGCGAATATAGGAGAATAACTTTAATAAGATAACAGCTTTCAGTCTGGTAGCTTCAGCCGTTATCGCATCTAACAGAATCGCAATTATTGCTCCAGAAGAGGCAATTTCCAATTCCACTGTAACAAATGAGAAAGACTGCTGCGAGGAAAATGGCGGTGCACATCGTGCACGGTTTTTGCTCTAAGAAAAATCCGATCAGATAGAGTACCATAAACATTACGTGCGTTTGTAGTAATGCAGGGTTGACAGGCTTTGGTATCAGTAGCACGGGTATTAACCATTGAATGCAATACATTCTTTATTTCTTTTGAGGTCCTCTATACCTTTATTCTTTTATCCCTTCTTTTCTTTACTCTGAGCGTCTTGACGTGATGTACTTGCGATGCACCACCGAAATGGTAATTTTCTGCAAGACCTGTAAACAAAATTTTTAATTAATTAATAACTAGAAATATTACACGTGCGTTATGGTAGGTGAAAAACATTACATGAAAATGAATAATATTCAAATACAAAAAGGTGTTATACGCGACATTCGCGAAATAAACCAAAAAATTAAAGATTTTCTATTTCTAGAAAATACTTTCATTTATATGACACTTCATTGGAATTTCCTCAAACTAAGATTCTGGAAAACGAGTCCCGACCTGCAAGCAGCAGATCAATAAAAAAGGGTCTTCTCACCCGAACAGATGGGTACCAGAGCTAGAATCAAGACCTCGGTACGCTTGTAGGATCAGCTAGCCCAAAATTTTCCTATCATAAAAAATCTTCTGGAATCTCTTAGAAAATATGAAGGAAAACATCCTGCAAGCGGCAGAGCAACAAAAAAGGGTCTTCTCACCCGAACACATGAGAACCAGAGACATCGGTACGCTTGCAGGATCAGCTAGCCTAAAATTTTTCTATCATAAAAAACTTCTAGAATCTCCTAGAAAATACCCCTTCCATGAAACCTTCATGGGGGTGGAATTCCTATAAAAAGACACGTCAGTCGCAAGACTGTTGCATCTTCGACTAGAAAGCTCTCCGCGAAAGTGCCCACCTCGTCGCGAACTGTAAGGAACAAGTAAAGGAGTTTACCGAAGAAGAAGTCTTGGTATCTTCACTCTCCGGCAACCCTTTTTCGGAAATACTCTCCCGTTCCTTGTGCCTACCTTTTTATCCTCAATATCCCTCTCTGATATCCTGCGGGAACTCTCTCCCGTAACGTTCCTAAAACTTCTACGGGAACTCCTTCCCGTAATGTCCCTAAACCTTCTACGGGAACTCCCTCCCGTACCCCTCTCTGATATCCTGCGGGAACTCTGTCCCGTAACATTACTAAGCCTTCTACGGGAACTCCCTCCCGTAACGTTCCTAAACCTTCTACGGGAACTCTCTCCCGTAAAGTCTCTTTTCTCAGTGGGAAAACTCTCCCACTTAAGTCTTCGGGAATATTCTCCCGTAACAATTAACAAAATGTTCCCCATACACAAATATAAAGGACCACTCCCAGCGAAGCAACATTAACACAGGATACAAAATGAGATAATTTAATTTTGAAATTCGACAGTTTTAGGTCCTTTAAATAATTTTTTCTTCAATTTCAGAATAAATACATTTTATTACATCAGGTTTTGCAAATTTTTTTACGAATTTGCAGAATTTTAACGAAATTTCATGGGATTTTAGGTAATATTAAGAACATGTGGTAATTATCATAAGAGCAAATTTAGTTTCACTAATTTAACATTCGTAATAATAAATATTTTTTGCTAAAGCTAGACGATTTATCTTTATGCAGAAAAAAGTTAGCTTGAGTTGAAAAAACATTTGTTAAGAGACTAAAAAAAAATATTTGGTTGATTCATACAAATTTTACTTGAATCAGACAAACATTTGACTGAATTAATAGTACATTGTGTTACAAGTTCGGGAAGTTGAATAATCCACGAGTGTTACAAACTTCACACGAGTGGAATGTTCAACTTCCCACACATGTAATACACGATATTTTTTGCAAAAAATGCATGAATGAATGCATAAAGCGTACGGAAAATTCCAAATTCCTCTACTGTGAGAATAGCGTGCGAAAATGTAAACGTTCCCGCACTGGAATTTTCCGCACGCTTTATGGACACGGAATGTGGCCATTTTCATGCATGTGTTGCAAAAACGATTTTTTTTACTTTGAATCAACCAAATATTTGGTTGGTCTGTTGGTTAAATAAAAAAAAATTTTATACTATGGTACTAAAATTTCGCCAACTTTACGCTGGTATTAATAAATGTTTTTTTTTTTTATGAAACTAAAACTATTTACCTTTGTCTGTTGGCCAAATAAAAAAAAATTGTATACTATGGTACTAAACAAAGGCAAATGGTCTAGTTTTATAAAGAAGACATAATCGATTATATATTCATTGACATTTATCGAATTGAAAACTTCTAAAATTAAAGAAATTTTTTTTTTTTGACAAACGAGTAAAAAATTTTCAAGCGAACCTCGAATTTTGGCCATCTCCAGTACATAAAAACATTAATATCTTTAAATCCAGTCTTGAAATACCAAAAAACCTAATTGGAGAAAACAACCCTTAAAATTGATTTGTGTAAAATTTGACCCCCCCAGTTTTCATCAAATGTCCACGTTTTGGGACCCCCTGAACCCGAAAAACATGTTTTTACGAATCTGTCTGTCTGTCTGTCTGTAGATTTTAGTTTATTAGCACGATAACTTTCGAAAGAATTGACCGATTGGATTGTCCTTTGGTATACTCTTCTAGTGTCCCAAAATGAAGGTCAAGTTCGTTGGCCAGCCATTTTGGATAAAAATTTAAAAAACTGGAGCATTTTGAAAATTTTTGAAACCACTTTTTTTTTTAATTTAAAAATTCTAATGACGGATGTTCGTAGTACTCAAAAAGACAAACAATTTTTCTTAATGACTTTTTTGGATAAAAAAAGAATTGAAAGACATAATATTTTGGAAATCCAAAAAAATGAAATAAAACTTGAATTAGAAGCCAAACAATGCACGATATGAAAAAAAATCTAAAGATGAAAAATGTTTCTTTTTGAACACTCTATAGGATAGGCATAATAACTTTTTTAATTTCCTTAAAAAATCTAAAATTCAAATTTTGAGCCAAACAACGCGAGATACGGAGAAAATGATAAGAAACATAATTATTGGCCTTAAAACCATCTACAAGTTCCCCTTGAACCATTTTTCAACAGGATGAGTAGTTTTCGTTTCAATCATGAAAAATATAGTTAAACAAAGCCGAGCGTGAATGCCCTGATGAGAATGTGCTCCTTAAGGTCGATAGAACCTTAAGTATATTAGCTTTCGTTTGCATTTTGTAGTATTTTAAAAACAAATAGGTGCAAACCTCTTTTAACATTATATGAACCCTTTTGAAATAATAAATTTCTGGAAATTTTTTTGGAAAGAAAAGGTCTGGAAATTTGGGGATTTTTAATTATTTTTCGTTGTGTTTAGGGATTGATTTTGAGGGTTAACCTAGGGTGCTAGGTGGATAAAATTGTATTGGGTTTCATTGAACATTAAACGGACCCATTTGGAACGATAAAATTTTAGGTCTCGAAATTAGAGGAATTGCAACGATTTGCTTCCTCATAGAGGAAGCTTTGTAGTGGTTACAAAATTCAGTTTTCAAAACAAAAAACGCGTAGAGATAAGTTAATGAAATTTAGCACACTTATTCCACTATACACCTACACTGAGAGAAGTTTCGTTTTATTACTGCACAAAACGTCAAGTCGCTGTCATATTTCAATTTAATATAACCGTTTTCTTGTTTTGAGACGACAGCTACTCCAGAGCCGGGCAACTGCAGCACCAATACAAAAATTTTATCAGGCTTGGTGCTGCAGTTGTCCGGCTTTGGAGTAGTTGTCGTCTTAAAACAAGAGAGCAGCTATAATAAATTGAGGTATGACAGCGACTTGACGTTTTGTGCAACATTTACACGAAACTTCTCTCAGTGTAGTTGACTTTCTTACAAACGTTTAACAAAATATTTAATTTTACAAGTTTTGTGTACTTTTATAATTTTAGTAAAATTGATTTTTCTACTATACATTCATAAATAATCAAAATTTAAAGCATATGTCACGAGAAAAAAGATTCCTTATGTCGAGACTAATCGAATGACCTATAATAATAATGCATTTCATTGAAAAACATGAAAGTTATGCTTTATTGTAATTTTCGAAAATAAATTTTTAGACTATAACTTGTCAAATAATCAAAATTTAAGGCTGAATATCTTTACTGATGTAAAGAAAATAAATTTTTCTTAGTGTTGATATGATTCAAGTCACCTGTGACGAGCAGTATTGTCGCCCGTCACATATTTCTATCTCTCAATATCTATCACTGTCAGATCATACGTCACCGAGCGGTGACGTATTTTCTGCTTCAAAAGCCAAAGGAGCAAAATCTCCAATGATGCCTTTCTTTAACCACCGTCAAGGGGATATCCCACCGTACCGTTTATTTCCGGATATCACCCTAAATCCGTAAAAGAAGGTCATCACACTGCTTTTTTTTTCCTTTGATCTCAAATCACATACTACTTTACCGACCAACCGCTACGCAAATAACAAAAATAAAGGAAAAATGTTTTGGGACCGTATTGCTCTGCCAAAAAGGCCAAAGGAGTAATAAACTTACGGTGATGTCTCTCCGTTCCGTAATTATTCAAGAGATGTCTCTCCGTTTCATTGCCGTCTGCTCAGATATCGCTGATAGACATCAGACCGCTTTTCAGACATACTCTTGAACTCCGTCATGAGACATCACACCGCTTCTAAAATTTACCCCACTCCGTTCTTTCTTTTTGTTAACCGACCATTAAAAACTTTGTTAACCGACCGTTAAAAACCTTGCTAACCGACCGACAAAAATCTTGTTAACCGACCGATAAAAATCTTGTTAACCGACTGATTAATTTTTAATAAATTATATTAATTTATTAAATAATTAACTGATTAATTATTAATTATTTATAAATTTTCGTTAACCGACTGAATTTCAAGACTATTTTTTCAATCAAGTTTCGTCAGTCTCGAAGCTCAATCAAGACACAAGCCTCTGGATATCGCCAAGCTTGCCGTAAAAATCTTGAAGCTAAGAGAACATTTTCGTAATACCGTAAACAGTATACTACGTAAATACTCCGTTTATTTTTTTCACCGAATTATTCCGTTTATTATTGTACCGATTGTTCACTGCTCTCCGCCTTTACCGATTCATCATGCCTGAGTTTCTTGAATCTACAAACTTCACAAGGAAGAGCTCTCAGAAGAGCTACGACATTATGGATTAAATCCAACCGGGGCAGTAACCGTTCTCTGTCAAAGACTAGTAAGCTTCATCAGGGCAAACCCTGATATTTTCAATCGATCTGCCAGAGTCCAGATCTATTATTTATTGAATTATTATTGAATCTCCAGATCTCGATAAAAGTAAAGACCCGGAGGTTTTATAGGAAGAGCTCAGTAGGCTCCAACCACCGCCGTCTTCACCTCGGCCGGCCACAAACATGGCAGCCGACGAAAATACCAACTTTATACAGTCAAGAAACATAACGCTACATGGCATCACAATTAGAAGACGAAACGTTACCACCACGCCACAGTCTACTACTTACTTCATGAAATAATGGACGATTCCAAACCGCACCGTCACATGGCCACCGTCCGAGCTTAAACAATTGGACCAACAAATTTATGTCTGTCACAGACATCAAGGATCACACGAAGCAATAAGAAACTTCGTAACATCGCTTTCAAACTCTCATCAGACGTCTTGGAGGTTCTTTATTAATAACTTCAAACCAGGTCTCAGATTATTTATCCCCCGTACTGACGTAACTACGGCGGATGAATTACTCGGACGAGTGGAAGAGGTCCAGGAAATCAGGACTCAGACTATTTATCCGCCGTACCGACGTAACTACGACGGTTGAATTAGTCAACAACACAAAGAGTCTCATAATGATCAAAGAGTAACTTTTAGGCCACAGAAACAACATACCGCAAATGTCTCTCCAGTCTATGATCCTCGAACAGGCTTCAACCTTTTTTTTCGTTGGAACGAGAACAAAGTCGGAACGTCACACGGCCAAGCTAGTCCGTCATTCCGTCAGCGTAAGCACCTCAGAGGAGGTCCTGCAAACTATCCCCACCGTTCCTGACCGCCTGGCCTACGTCTTGCCAGATGGGGTAGTTTTGCAAGTGCGAACCAGTACCAACGTCACACAAGCCGAAAGTGGAAGAAGACTTCTACAAGTTCCTTGCCAACGAGCAGCGGATGTTCACCAGCCTAGTCATCATCCCTGTAGCGGTGATAAGTGCAGTGAACAAATTTTTCAAAGTGTATTCCGAAATATCTAGTTTACCGTTTATATTATTGTTTCCGATCAACCGCATTTTTATGATCTTATGTTCTTTCGCTTCTTACGTATATTTTATTTTTTACGTTGCTCCACTACGTTTCGCTTTTCAAAGTAGGGGGGAGATGTGACGAGCAGTATTGTCGCCCGTCACATATTTCTATCTCTCAATATCTATTACTGTCAGATCATACGTCACCGAGCGGGCGGGGCGAGATTTCCACCAGCCGGCATCCCCTACCACCCGACGGTTACTCGTTACGTAATTACAAGTGCTTAAAAGCACCGAATCGTCTCATTTTCAATCAGTTCGCTGAGGAGTAGCTCGACTGCAAATCAGCGTAACTCAACTGGTCTCTCTGCTAGCGGGCTACTACCATAGCAGAGCGACCAGGAGGCAACCTGGACGTCTTCTTCAGGGGAGATCCACTAAGTGTACGACTGGCAGGCACCCCTACAGCCGTGCGCTCAGCTAAAGAATTCTTCGGCTCACACCGACCTATCCTGGATCAAACCTGACGAAGATTTCCAGAACCTGGGGAATATTACCATCCGAACATTTCCATCCCAAAAAGAATCATCTGATACCTGACCAGCGGGCACCCCCATGGCCAGCTATCAGATAAAGAGGGTACGTCAGCCCAAAAACCTGGCCTACCCCTGATTCAATCCCGTCTCTCCGTTACAAATACCATCCTAAATAAAAACTCACTCCAGGTT
>UCOH01011392.1:0-18907 GCA_900474275.1 Synergus japonicus | reverse complement strand
TATATATATATATATATATATATATATGCAAGGGGGGCTTTGCGCACCTGCGCACTTTGCGCGCCTACCCCCCATCAGAATTTTGATGAATTCTTTGATTTATGAGCGATTTATTGAGGTCTTACCAGCGTTTTATGGTAGTCTTACAGTGGTCTTATGGAGTCTTATAAGGATCAGAACCCTAACCTAAGCCTTAACTGTACCTAAACCTTATGGAGTCTTATACAAGTCTTATGAGATTTTAATGAACGTTTTATGGGAATTTTATGTTATTTTTATTGGGTCCTATTGAGGTCATATGGGATCCTATTTGAGCTTATGGCGGTCTTATGGGGTTTTATGATAGTCTTATAGTAGTCTCTTTGGTTCTACGCGGTTAAGACCCTAACTTAACCTAACCTAATCTTTTGAGATTTTCAGGGACTTATTTTGGTTTTATGGGGTATTATGGAAGTAGTATGTTGTCTTATGAGGTGTTATGGTAATCTTTTGGGGTCTTATTGAATTTATATCTTTTTAGGGCTTTATGGGGTTTCATTTTAGTCATATAGTGGTCTATTGGGGTTCTAATGAGATTCTTGATACAGCGGCAGCGGTGAAATTAAGGGGTCACTTGATCAATGTGTTCAAAAGGGGCGTGGTTTCACCAGGATCACGTGATCATTGGGGTCAAAAGGGGCGTGTCGTTATGGGGTCACATAATCAGTTGTCATGGAGGTATACCTAACCTAACCCTAAACCTTACCTAACCTAACCTTATTTGGTCCTATTGGGGTCTTATAGGGTTTTATGGTAGTCTAATAGTGGCTTTATGGGTTCCTTTGGGTTTGAGACCTTAACCTCACCCTAAACCTTACCTCAACCCCATTAGAATCCCTTCATGAGGTTACGTGATCGAGAGGGGTCACGTGGTTGATAGGGTCACGTAATCGACAGGAATCACGTCATGACCTCATGAGGGGTCCCGTTTTCTCTTTGGGGTCACATGACCTCCTGAGGGGTCCCGTTTCGTCTTTTTGGGTCACGTGACCCCTCTCAATTCCTGACACAGCGGCGGCGGCGAAATATATATTATAACCTTTATTTTAAGGATTATAATTGTGAATACGTTATTAATTTTAATTATTATTTTTAATTATTACCGCGGAGAGGGCAGGGTAAGGGAGGATTCACCGAGCTACTGTCTTAAAAGAGAACATAGAATTTATTGACATAGATAAATTCGAAAACAACACTTCAAAATTAATGATTCAAGCGGATAAAAGAAAAGGGATTGACGAATAGCTGTTCGCCAATTCTCAGAACATACAAAATTTAGTTGAATATACAAACGATAGTTTTAAATGATCGGAGAGAGAGAGAGAAAACTTAATTACCTGTACTTATAAGGGCGTGACAGAGCACGCGCCTTCCCCTGACTTGACCTCTGGTCAAGTTCGGCATCTTTCCAAATTTTAGTTCAATTCTTCCGTAATTTAAATTATAATTTCCTGGCTTAAAGCCGAATCCAAACAATCAATTCTTACGACTGGGTGGCTCGTTCCACACCCAGGGAAATTCAGTTTGTTTAACTAAGAAAGCACTATATACAATTTTCAACGACACAAAGAACGATGCCACGATGGCCGACTTCAAGCACAGAGTGATCGAGTTATCTCTCTCTTCCTGCCTCGTGGCGTGCTCGGAAACAGGCAGCGCCACTAGGCCGAAACTAAATTAATTTCCTATAGATAAAAGTAGGACAATCGACGACCAATCATTTGAGTTGACACGCCGGTCCCAGAGATCGCGCTAGATGGTCAATTGCAGGCGACCGGCTGATTAGCTGCCATCTTCCTGGTCGTTATTGTGCACGGGAGTCACATCCGTGCACCTTGACCAGGATCCTCTTCATGCCTAAACGATGCGGATTGGACGTCAGTGTGATAATGTGTGTGTGTGACTCTGAGCTCCAGTGGCTCAGAGTTAATATGAAACAAATAAGAAGTGTGATCTTTTAGTTGTGGTGCGAGTGAATGAATTTTACAGGTTCCGGATTGTTGTCTGGTTGGTCAGCTGATTTCGTAGAGCTCATGTGCTCCAATCAGCTGACAGGTTGTGTGCAAACAACCAACACTCTGTGCTGGGAGTTTATCGCGAACAAATGAATTTAAAAAGTTAAATACTAAAAATGTGCGTGGTATAAAATATACCACGTCACAATATATATATATATTATTTGTAGATTTGTAGATTGTCGAGACGTAGTTCGGCGACTACGTGTCGACAATCCTTAATCTTCACAAGGAATCCAAATTTATTATGCGCCAGTTATTTATAATAAATAAATAATGATGAATTCCTAATCCTGAAATACCTTAAACAAAACAACTACTAGCTTAGGTCATCGTAACGTCTCAAGGTCACGGATAATTAGTATTACGGAAATAAATCGAGACAGAATTTATATGAGAAACAATTACATATATTTAACTAGCAAAATCGGAATGCAAGAGAATCAAAAGATCTGACAATGATAATCAATTAATTAATCGCGGAAAAAGAACATCTCATAATCGGTGTACATTAAATAATTCACTTAGTTTGATTTACAGATTTTGAGGTTAACTATTAGAATTTATTAAAAGAAAACTAAAATGATGACTAAGAACATGAATAAATAAGATTTTAAGTTATAATTTAAATAGGAGAATCGAATTAAAGATTCAATTCTCAAATGGCGGACGTATGTCTGATGGGCGTGTTATCCAACACTACAACCTCATCAGAGATGAGCAATCAATGATAAGCAACGAGAAATAAGAATGAGCACTCCGAAATCACAAAAGATAAAGAAAATGGCAGCTTGGCAAAGTAGCTCCAAAACTACAAATCTTAAAATCAATGCTACTTTGCTACACATGCCAGAACAACAAAAACTCGTACCTCTGCCATTACAAATAACGTTCGGAATATTAATAATGATTCTAGGTTATATAATATTTGACAAATCCTCGGTAATGTCTCAACAAATCAACATCTCGAATTCACTTCCAGAAAGAGAGTGACGCTTAAAGAACGGGGCGGAAGTTCGTTGACAGGTGGACGGAAGTCAGTCAGCCACCATCATGAATATCGAGTCCGATACAGCCAATCACAACAGTTATCGAAATCATATGACTAGTGACGTAGTAAAGAAAAGTCCTGTCACTAGTCACTAATATAACTATTAAGCAATGTGCCGTGCACTTGTTCTTCAAATTGTTCGGAAAGAGTCACAGAATGGCTGAACATTCTTCGTAGTGTCTCTTGAAAATCAGATATATCATATAAACGAGCGATCCTTGGTGATTCAGGCTGTACTGTCTCCTGAGTAGTAAATTTAATTTTTGGCAGACGCGCGGGGTTCCGCGCGTCTCAGCTATCTACTGAGGCGGCACATTCACAGCCTGAGAGATGACGGGCTCTGGCGTCTGGCGGGAGTACTAATAGTATTCAAATAGACGTCCTTCCTTCCTTCTCAATGAACTTAGTCAAATCATCCTTCCTTCTATGAACTTCGAATCCCCAATTTGATCCTGATGTCGTTGGTGATTACGAATGGCTCAAGGTTTACATAAAAAAATGAATATTCGAAGGCAATTAGATTTAAATAGTTAATTTCGAGAGTGCTCCGAAAGTTTGTGTGGCTCTCTTTCTGGTCGCTAATAACTCAACACGAATCAACATAGCTATTTTCTCCGGTGCCGACTAACTATATCTTTTGACGTTACAGATTAAAAATCTACAACGTCAAAACACCCCCAACCTTAGCCGGAGACTATCGCGATCTTTGAACTGGCAAGTTCCTTCGCGACATGTGTAATGAGCTCGGTAGTCTCAAAACAAGCAGATCAAGATAAAAATACAAAAAGCCTTGCTTAACCACTTTCGGAACTCTCTATACTCTTCGCAGTTAGTCAAAAATCAAAAATTGCAAATTGATCATTAAGAAAAATCATCAGCCTAGTTGCAACAAAAAAAAAAATCCATCACCAAAAATATAAACAAAGTGGATCACATGCAACAAAAAAATGAAACAATAAAATGAATGGTAAAGTTCGGGAATGGTAAGGAGAAAGGTTGGTCTTCATGCGGGATGAAACATACGAAAATCGAATTAGCTTATCTCGCTTTACTGCCCTTATGAACTTCAATTAAACTGAAATTTTAAGTGAGAGGTACAGAGTAAGTCGGCGGTTCAACTTCTCGGAAAACAGCTATTTATTTAGCAAAAATACAAAAAGAAAGAGAAGTTGTCGTTCGGTAATCACTCATCGTCATAGCGGGACTGGTCCGCACGGGACAGCCTCCGTCCATTTCTGCGGCAAGCCAGGTGGATCCTCTCCAACTGTTCGCGCAGCTCTTCGCCACCTCGGAAAATCCTCTGTCCGGCCTTTGTTTCCACTTCCCGGACAGGACCATGTCCGAGGCGTAGAGTTCGTCACAATTCGGACAGTTCGATTTTCGGGTTCCTGGCTCCCCGCAGCCAAAGCAGTGCAGTCCAGCACCAGCAGGATCCGGGCACTGCCCACGCTTATGCACTTTGGTATGACAGGCCCAGCACTCGGCAGCGATCGGTCCCCTATAGGCCAGGACGTTCATCCATACTGCCTCCTCTAGCATCTCCTTGTTAGAGGGAGGCGGGATAACGGGAACTTCTGGGGGAGTGACATACCCCTCTCTCCTCGTCCAAACTATTGGCTTAGGTCTAGTTTTAGACCTAAGTCTAATTATATCCTTTAAGGTGGGTGTGGACGTCTCATTGCCCACCTCATTTTGTGGGTCGGAAGTCGACGGACCAACCGCCCTTTCCTCCTCATCGGAACTTGTAGATCTTGGAAATTTCTGTAAAAAAGAGGTTAAATCGCGATGTTTTAAATCGTATAACAACAAGGTGCAAGCGGGTTATGTTAGGTCATATACTCGGGAATTTCATTCACTCGCAACATTTGTGAATTTAGGAGAATCCCCGGCAAGCTATGAGCTTTCTAGCGAAACAGAATTAACCTAACCGAGCGTTGAAAAACGCCACATCACTCGTCACTGCCAATGAACGAAATTGGAACGACCCTAACCTTAACTGCCTTGATTCCGACACTACATGTTATTATCTGAGTTGTGTACGATGTCCGATGTATTCGGGATGTCCTCAGCATAAGGTTTGAGATGCCTAATATGTTCTTTTCCTACAAACCTACCGCTATTATTCACTAATCGGAAAACAACCGGTGATAAGCGTTTAGCTATCTTATATGGACCCTCGAATTTCTCGGAAAGTTTCGCTGCGATAATTTCTCCTTTATTGGAGAGAACCCTTTGCCTCCTTAAAACTAAATCTCTTACAACAAAAGATCTATTGCGACGCTTCTTGTCATAATACTTAGCTTGTGATTTGTAAGCCTTTTCTAAATGGCGGGAGATCGAATCCCTAAGATGTTTCAGTCTTTCGACCCTTCTCAACCAAGCTACTCGATCTGGTGAACTTTTTACGGAATCTCTCTCGAGTTCTTTCCTGAATTCTTTAAAAGGCACAGGTGGTCTGCCAAAGTTCATAAACGCGGGAGAGACTTTAAGAGAACCATGAAATGCTGAATTATAAGCAAATCGGAACTCGTGAAGATGAAGATCCCAGTCCTTGTGACTCTTCTGTAGGAATGACACGATCATCGTCTTTAATATCCTGTTCACTTTCTCGGTAGGATTTGCTTGTGCGTGATACACAGGATTTGTCATGTGTAATATCACCATTTCCTTGCACATCCCTTTTAGCAGTCGATTACAAAACTCGGTACCATTATCCGTATGAAGAACTTCTGGTGTTCCCCATCTAGAGACTATTAAATCCTCGAAACTCTTCTTGATCGTCGCGCCATTTGCTGTACGAATCGGAATGACCTCAACCCATTTTGTGAATAGATCTTGAAAGACCAAGACGTACCGGTAACCTGTCTTACTTTTCGGAAAAGGTCCCATGACATCTGAGGCAAACTCTGTCCACGGCTGCTCGATGATGCGTTGTCCCATTAAGCCGGCTGGACGATCTTGTTCGACTTTACACCTTTGGCAAAGATCACATCTGTAACGGTCTGTTTTTCGGGGTTCTTCAAATAATTATCTCAGCGGACGCTTCAGCCTAGCCAGGGTCAGGTTTAGAGATAATTAAAACAGATCGAATATTTTGTATACAAATTATAACAAAAAAAATGTATTTATTCAGATAAATATTTATATTTACAAACAAATAATAAATAATAATCCAATAGAATTTATGCAAAAGAATATCGCGTGAAGAGAGAAAAGAATATAATATGAGTATATATATAGTGAGTACTCGCTGTACAGTGAGTGACGAATCGAGTCGGAGCGAGATTCGGAGAATAGCGTCTAGCCAAGCGAATTGATTTTATGACGGAGAGAGACGCTTGCGTAGAACGGAGACGGAAAATAGGTCGCTCGACTTATTCTAATTTCTGTAATTCTGATGCGATCGAATTTATTAAACAAAATATCACAAGATAACGGAATTCGGCCTTTAGACTCGGCATACAGGAGACTTGGCGGATTACGTTATTGACGTTACCTGTCTTCCTCTCAACGGTAAAATAACGGTAAGCGGTGAGAGAGGTTGGCAGTTCGGTGAACAAAGTAAATTATATTTAGTATATTTCCCTAGTCTAAAATAATGAATAATATTCTTAGTAGCACCTAACGAATATTACTCAATGTCGGTTTAATTTATCTCTCTCAGTAGCACCTGACGAGAGCAAATCAAATTTCTCTAGTCTTTCACTCTCATTTGTTTAATAACGAAGACATTTTAAATAATCTCTGAGTTTGTTTAATACAGAAATATCTCACTACTGATTATCACTAATAACCTTTGAACAATTTCTCGGGTGACAGATGTTATTATTAGGAGCGCCTATTTAATAACATCTGCGCTAGATTTTAAACAACCATAGGAGCGCCTATTGATTGGGAAAATCGTATACCTTTGAGATTAACTCGAAAGCTACAGTTTCTCACAAAAGATAAAATGAAGGCTCGAGAGAAGTGACAACCATGGTAGCACCCATCCATTGGCACTCCCTCGATCCTCCCTGGACGGAGTTAGTTCAGGAAATGGCAAGTACAGAAGCGCCTGTCGATAGTCGATAGGGAAAGCGCATGAGCTTGACTGAGCGAGGATTTCTCCGACCTAGTCGATGGGACTCGCCCAGCTGAACTACCGATATCACGCAGCGCGACTACTTTTAATGAACGGGCCAAAGCACGAACGACGCCCGGAGTAGGGAGAGTCGGAGAGGGGAGGCGTCTAGCAAGGCTCGGTAACGAGAGAAGATGTTAAGGCGCACGCGCGTAACCTCTCGTTACACATCTTCGAACGAACCTTGATACGTCTCGGAAAACCCCAGGCCAGGGTTTAGGTATCGGGGTTCCAGTACCTCATCGATACTCGTTGATAGGTCTTTTCGGTTCCAAGATGACCTGATTGAGGTTTCGAATGTGACTCTTCTAAAATCTTTTGTCTCCACTCGTCAGGAACCACTAGTTTCCAGGCATCGAGGTCCGGTAATATGTACTCAATTGTAGGATTGGGACTGTGACGGTATAATCTACCGTTTTCCACTTTCCAATCTGCGAATATCCTTGGTTTGGAAATCACTGCTTCAATTCATCTTAAATACCATTTATCTTTGATCTCGGAATCTTCAATTTCGACGTCCAAATCTATTGCCGAATTTGGGGACTCTTGATCTTCCGAAATTCTAGATAGTGCGTCGGGAACATGGTGTAGAGCTCCTTTGCGATGAATAATCTCGAAATCATAATCGAGAAGCTCCAGCGACAATCTTGCTAGCCTTCCTGTAGGGTTGCGTAAATTATGAGGCCACCTTAAACTACTGTGGTCGGTAATCACTTTAAAATGAAACCCCTCCAAAAATTCGCGGAATTTCTTTATACCCCAGACAACAGCTAAACATTCCCTTTCTCTTACGGTATAATTTCGCTCGGCAGACATAAGAGTACGACTGACGTAAGCAATTACCCTTTCCTGATCTAACTGGTTCTGTGTCAACACCACCATTCTCTGTGCACGCTGTACCAAGCTGCGGAGAATCGAAAGGGTTGAATTATACGCTAAACTCACGGTTCGTAAGGGATTCCAAGGAATTTCGAGGGGTAGAATCTCGGCGCGCGCAAAGAAGGGTTCCGGTTTCATAGTAATTCTATCGCGGCGTGATCACACTCATCGAGGGTTCCGATTTTGAAACGCGTAATACCTTGCAAGCGTGAATAGTTAGTTGCGAATACCTCGAGAAAAGGGTACTAGCTTGTCAAATTCTGAGCCTATTTAATTGTTCTAATAAAGGTTGAACCACCTTTTGTATTTAGCGATCTCAGAAAGGGACTCGAGGGTAGTTTGAGGGATTCGATCTCAATTTCTAATTGTCATAAGTTATAAGAGATGTTTTGGCATTGCTCGGTTTGTGAATTGATTATTTGATTTATATCGCGTCTTATTTGATTTCTAAAACATAGGATTATATCGAGCCTATTTCCACATCCGTTCGGTGTTAAAGCATCTTGAATTTGCTGTTTTTTATTTAAATAAATTTTGTTACTTTATCAAAATCACTACGTGTTTGCTCGCCTCTCTTAGGAACCTTTCCCACTTCCTTTGATTCTAGCCTATGAGAGGGCATAAGGTCTTATTTTCAGGCTTAACAATTTGGCATTTATTTTGCAGTAATAGCATTTAACTTATACTTAGTATAAAAGACCATAGAATTGTAACAGCGTATATATTATCAATAAGCTCTCCGTTGTAAGCAGATAAGTCTTGTTGAGTGTCAATTGAAGATTTTTAATTTTCTCATTGATTGATTCTTCAAGATTTCGCAACAAAATATTATTATTATTATTATCAATTTCGTTACGCATAGATGTCGTAACCTGATAAAAATTTCGGATCTCACTTTGAATAATACGTTGTACAAGTCTTAAATTAACTGCGTCGTATTCCTCTTGAACGTCTTCCACGTTACAAAGTCTTTTCTTATTGATGTCGAAATACCTTTTGAGGTAATATTAAAACCAATACCAGGAGGTCCTCGACTTGAAGTCTCAGCTCGTTTAAAATGACGACTGAACACATCGATACTCATTTTGAGAATGACGTAAATTTAAAAAAGCTCGGGTTAATAAATAATTCCTGCCTCACGTAGTTCCTCAATTATTGATATTATCTCATTAGTGTGACTAGGATTACCGGCGGCCTGAGACGTTAAAAGTAAACGTAGACGATCTACCAACTCGTTTGCATCATCCCAATAGATATAGTCCATTTGTTTACCCTCTTCACTAATCATATATTTTGGTATTAATCCTTTACCTAGTGAAGAACGAGTTCTAATTTTTAGCAGATTTTGAAGGAGACGATAAACTAATTGCGTTCGCTATAAAATTTGGAAATTTTGAACTTTTATTCTCACGAACATCTCCATCAATTTTATAATATTTCTTATGCGCATTTGTTGAAGAAATAATATTTTCATCATTTTCATGATCAACTACACTAATATAATTTTCTTCTGGTACCTTCTTAAACAAAAGTTCAAATAAAACTTTGGTTGCAGGATAAATTTCATTACCCATTATAACATCATTTTCTTCAAAATTTATTGGTGAATCACCAATCATTAATTTTTCTTTAGATAATTTTCGAACACCATATACATTATCTAGTTCTTTTTTCTTTTCATCTAACATTTTATGATAAACATTTGCAATATTATCACGCATCACCTGTGAGGAATTCAACATTTTCATATTATCTTCCGCGTCTACAGAAGCTGTTTTAACATTATCATTATCATTATTTTCCATAAAATCATCATCATCAATATTCTGTTTAGAATCTAAAATTTTATTTTGCATAAAATCTTGTTCAAATTCATTATTTTCCATAAATTCATTATTATCGTTTCTAGGTTCGAAAATATCTTGTTCAAGTTCAGACTTTAGTTCAGAATTAGCCTCATTTTTCATTTCAATTTTATCAGGATAAATTTTACCAACAGTTTCAAATCCGTCAACTAATTTTTGAATTGGAGTTACAATCGGTTTAAAGGTATCACTTAAAGCCTGTTCAACTGTTTCTTTGCCTAATTTTATTAATCTATGCTTTCGACGAATGGCATCGCTTGCTTTAGCGATTTCACGCAAAACATCTTTCTGCTTACGAAAAATTTCTGCATGTAAAGATAAGTTATCTGTTCGAGCACTCAAATATAACTGACTAAATTGCAATTGTAGTTTATTTTATATCTCCACTAAATTTATAAAACAGTCAAATCCTTTTCTATATCTACCCTGGTTAATTTTAGAATCTTTGTCAATTACAACAAACCCATGCTTATCATTCCAACATTTTGAACATAATTCTTTAAATTTTATGAAAGACATATCAATATTGACATGATCATTATATATATGTTTTAAATTCAATTCACCTTGCTTAAACAAAACCAACAGATTGACATCTCGTATTAGATGTTTAGGAATACACGCATATGTCTGACACAAATAGAAACAGTCAACGTCCCGTTGACTTCCCATTGAAAAAAATGCTTCTACATTATCCTGCTTTTCACAAGCAATATCATCAAATATAAATATTGAATTTGGTCGTGCTTTATTTGGCATAATTACATTTTCATGTTCATTAAAAGGGAAATATTGAACTCCATTTACAGATTTCAGCACTTTTCTAAAAACTTGTATTTCGGTTGATTTAATGATTTTGAATAAACATAAACATTTTCAAATCTTAATCCATTTGGATCTATTAATAGAGCAAACAAAGCATTTTTTTTTCCACAATTTGACGCACCACAAAATACCGCTCGTAGACTATTCGGTAACAGATTACCATGACGCTTTTTAGATTTCTCATTTTTTTTTTGTGCAAGCAAATCAAAGTTTGGGACAGGCAGTTTGAAAGATTGTGTTGTGAACTCCATCTTTCCTTTATAACTGAAGAAAAAACTATAAATACCAGGTTTATATAGATTCCCTCTTCCAGTGGAATTGCACCTTCCGGGTTATCAATACTGTGGACCAGGGACAAAGTTAGCAAAAAGGCTTGCACGTAGTGATCCTGGAATAAATCCTCTTGACACAGCTTGCAAAGAGCACGATATCGCCTATTCTCAGAACAGAGAGAATATTGAGGCTAGAAACACAGCAGATAAAGTATTAGCTGAAAAAGCCTGGAAACGTGTTGTTGCCAAGGACGCTGGTATAGGTGAAAAAGCAGCTGCTTCGGGAATAACAAACGCAATGAAGATAAAATCAAAGTTGGGGATGGGTAACAAGAAAAAAAAACCTTCCATTGCACTGAAAAAGATCATTGCAGTAGCTAAAAAATCGATTTTAACAAGTAATAATGCACAAACTGTCATTAAGTCAGTACTTAGAGGAGCACGGTTAGCTGTAAAAAAGGCTGGTGGAAAAAGAAATGTAAACACATCCCGTATGCTACCCGTTCCATCAAAAGTGGGGGGTTTTCTACACTTCCTTATTCCGATTTTCGCGGGCCTAAGTGCTACTGGTGCGCTTGTGGGTGGGGCGGCTGGTATAGCAAAAGTTATGAATGATGCAAGGGCTGCTAAGCAGCAACTTGAAGAAACTAAACGTCACAATCAAAAAATGGAAAATATTGCTTTTAGAAAAGGCCTTTATTTGAAACCATATAAACAGGAATTAAGACTTCATCTAAAACCGTATACACAAGGAGCAGGACTTTTTTCCTGTCGTACGCATAGTGGATCAAAACGGGCAGTTGGTTAATTTTCGTGGAGAAACTATAACAATAAGACTGCATATCAAATCTTTGCGATAATAATGACTCCAGTCACAAATACAGTTTTGGTTAACAATGCAGTTTGTCATTTATTCGAAGAAGCAAAATATGAGTTGAATGGTGTAGAGATAGATAAAAATAAAAATGTGGGTCTTACAAGTCTAATGAAAAATTATTTTTTTTTTGGATGCAGGCCAAAGTAAATTCTTGGAAAATGCAAGGTGGCTTGAATTCAATAATAAGGCTCAAATCTCACCAATGCGCTTGGTTATTTTGACATTTGTATATCACTTGGTATGATATTTGATTTTGCTGAATATTATCAAAAAATTATTATTAACGTTAAACATGAGCTCATTTTGACAAGATCAAGAAATGATGCAAATGCAATCCTCCAAGCAATGCCTGTTAAAGAATACAAAATTGCAATTGCAAAAGTGGAATGGTTGTTGCCATACATAGAACTATCAGACGCGCGAAAATTTAAATTGTTAAAACATATTGAAAAAAATCCATCGATTCAAATAAGCTTTCGAAGTTGGGAATTGTATGAGTACCCATTGCTACCGGCTACACAAAAAAACATTTGGGCTCTTAAAACGTCAACTCAATTAGAAAAACCGAGATTTATTATATTAGGTTTTCAAACAAACAGAAAAAATATTACGACTCGAAATTCAAGTTATTTTGATCATTGTAATATAATGGATGTAAAATTATTTTTTAACTCTCAATGTTATCCATATGGGAATATGAATCTTGATATTGATAGGAATCAATTTTCTATAAGATAGTGGACCCGATACTCGAACACTAAACGGCTTAGTGTCAAGTCTTGCCCATTTAAAAGCATTTTTAAAGTATTTAAATTCGGAAAAAACGTATGATGCTAAGTTTAGTTGTAAAGATAAACATTCTTTGAACTATTTAAACAAGAAAATATAGATTTTTTAAACATTAACTTAAAAAATAAATATTTAAAGATTGACTCATAAGGAGCAGTTGTCAAACAGGCAAGGACCCAGTAGGCGAATAGTGCAATCCGAATTAGAAAGAGGTTAGGAATGATAAGTTATTTACTTATCGTATTTTAAAGTTAGAATTTGAACCAACTATTTCTAAAAAAAATCAATGAAAACCTAAGTGTAAATTTCATTATACATAATTTAAAAATGGTATTAGATAAATGTAATGTTCAGTTGTGCTGAATTATAAATTTAAATATAATTATAAATTATAATTATAAATAAATTCCTACATCAAAAAAAATTTTTTTTAAGAAAAAATAGGACAGAAAAATACCAATGATTGCCGTGATAATATTCAACTTTTATTGTAAAATTGCTACAGTGTTCGGTCTAAGATTACTTAACATAAAATGAGACGGTATACCCGAACACCCCTCAAAATATATAAAAAAAACAATAAAAACATTTACTCATTTCTTTTTTCTTAACCATATTACAATTGCACTTCCATTTAAACCATTTTAAATTAAAAAAAAGACGTGATTGATGATGAAAATCGAAATACAATAACCTGTCTTTCTTAGCTGTAGACACAAGGAACGAGGCAAGTACAAGTGATTCCTCGAATTGCCACGAACTTTTATTTTTTTCTAAACGATGGTACTACTTTTTCTTTTACATTTTAAATAATAACTTAAAATATTAAAGTATTTTATAAAATTTTTTGTGAAAACGATAAAAATGTATATCATTTTTTAAAATTAAATAACTCTGATAGTGTTCGATTATCAGGTACTGTTCGAGTATCGGGTCCACTACCTTATTGTATGATATGTTTGTCAATTTTCAAGCAGCCTATTATGGTAAAGAGCCACAGCCTCTTATAACGAAGCAACAATTTCTGGAATATGCTCCATTAATAGTTATAGATTTTTCAAAACAAAATGAATCTTTAGAAAGTGGGCCTGTAGATATTCGTATAGAGTTTGAAGCAAAAAAAAACTTTCCTCTGCAAACATCAGGATTTGTTTAATTTTACACGATCGAATTGTTAATTACAAACTAATAAGTGCTTGAATTTTCTCCTTTCAGAGGACACAACCGAGGAGGAAACCACTCAAAGATGCGAAACAGAGGAGTTAGAATATCCGCAATATCAGGAAGATTGTATTCCATCAGAGGATGTTTACATGGAACAACAGGAATAATAAAACTGCTGATAGATAGCAGCGCATCAATAAATATAATAAAAGAAAATCTGATTGTCCGAACACACGAAAAAATTCCACTAATCAAGGAATTTTCAATAGGAAATGACAAACATCGAACCAGCGAAGTCACGAAATTAAAGTTTCAAAGGAAGGAACATCTTTTTGTTATTGTACCAGAAAATTTCCCAATACCAGAAAATAGTATTATAGGCATACCTATACCATTTGCTACGTACCGAGAACATTAAATAAAGCCGCGTTAAATTACAATACTAGTGAAAAAGAACTTTTAGCAATCGTTTGGGCAGTTAAACGACTGCGTCAATATCTTTTAGGACGCAAATTCAACATATAAACAGACCACCAAGCCCTGACATGGCTTTTCAACGTTAAAGATCCTTCTTCTAAGTTAATGAGGTGGAGATTAAGAATGGAAGGACATGATTATCAGATTGTTTATAAAAAAGGTAAAGAGAACACCGCAGCCGACGCGCTCTCTAGAATCCATCCTATTCAAGAAAACGATCTTTCAGGAGAATTTCAGGAAAACCAAGCCACTACCAAAAAAATTGATACCCCAGAAGCTAACGATACGGGAAAACTTAATTTAGACAATGCAACATCAGACGAAGATGATGAACCAATTTCCGAAAGACTGAGAAATCAATAACCGAAAGATGAAAAAGAAATTCACCAAGAATATGTGGAATGGAAAAGAAATCGCATGCCCAGCAAATTGAAAATTAAGCCTGCAACTAATGGGAAGAGCTGGATTAAAATTACAAAACAAAACATCTTTTCTATGCTAAGAATTCAACTACCGGATTATGACGAAAAAAAATGGGTGAAACTTCTCTACATCAAAATAAAAGATTTCACCAGAAACAAGACTTGGAGCATGTTCAAGTTTCACATGAAAGATCCCTTAATTACAGTAACAGAACGTGTGCGTATAGGAGATGTGCTAAATTTTTTGTTATAGAAAAAATTTAAAGAAATACTTTATTCCTCTGTGAATGACCGGATAAACAATTAAATGAAGGAGAAAAGCAACATTTGCTGAGAGAAGCACATGGAAACGTGGTTACTGGTCACTTTGGAGAGAATAAGACCATTAAAAGGCTTCGAGAACAAACGTCGTGGGAAAATATGGAAAATGATGCAATCGACTTCGTTAAGAAATGCAAAGTATGTCAACAGGAAAAATTAACCCGAATTCGGCCCAAAGTTGAAGCAGTAATCCCAGAAATACCCACGCAACCAAATGATAAGATAGCTATGGACATAGTTGGTCCACTACCGGAAACGATGTCTGGAAACAAGTATATCTTGTCCATTCAAGATGTGCTCACGAAATATATAATCCTCGTAGCGTTAAAGGAAACAACGAGCGAAAGTATATTAACTAATCTTCTAGATCACTACATTTACATATTTTCTTCACCAAAGCACATTTTAACCGACCAAGGCGCAAACTTTGTATCAGAACTGGTTCAGAAATTTGAGAACCTTTTCAGAATCAGACACATAAAAACAACTGCTTTCCATCCACAAAGTAACGGAGCCCTAGAAAAAACTCACGGAACGATTAAAGAACTACTCAAGACATACATGGCCGATAACGTGACTGAGTGGGACCAAAACTTGAATTTGGTATGTCTAGCATTTAACACTGCAGTTCACGAGAGTACGAGGTTAACCCCTTTTGAAATTACTTTCGGTAGAAAACCCAATTTACCCTCAATTTAAGCAACAACTACATCACTCATACATCAAGTACTATTGGATGTCTGGAAAAGAAGACATGAGGAATACTTAGAAAGAGGAAAGAGTGCGATTCTGAAAACACAGGAACTATTAAAACAATACCAAGATGCCAAGATTATTGTCAGCAACCCTCTCTTTGAATCAGGAGATTTAGTGCTTCAACATAACGATAGCAAAGAATCCAAAATGGAAACTGAATGGCTTGGACCCTATGTGATATGTAAACGTGTCCGCATTTCCGATTACGAAATAATGCACAATAATAAACATTACACGGTACACGCTAATAAATTAAAGCCCTATTACCATTAAAACTCAATAGTTTATTTCACTTTTTTCTAGAATATATTTAATATGGATACTGCTATCATTTGCTTACACCGGTTCTGCCAATGTCACCCTGACACCTTTAGACGACTCCACTGTACGAACGTTGCAAATCGTGTCTAGAAGAATTTGAACTGGAAACATTGAAGTCTAGGGTCGAACGGTTGAATTCGCGAAGATTGTTATTAAATCAATTACTTGGGAAAAACCGATATAAAAGGGGAGCTTCTAATTTTATCGGAAGTATATCTAAAGCCCTTTTTGGAACATTATCAGACAGTGACTTAGATTATATAAATCATGAACTTGATCAGTTATACGCCGAAAACAAGATTTTAAAAATGTCTGTCCAAAATCATACCAAAGTAATCAAAACAATATTGAATTCAGCGGCACATGATGTAGACACTTTGTTTTTAAAAAATAAAAATATCATAGATAATTATAATAAATTAGCAAATAAAAGTCATGAAAACACAGCAAATATAGTAATGGCTAATGAGATAACAATTATTACAATTGTCATATCGAAATTAAGCGAAGACATATCATTATTAATTAACGCAATTAATGACGGAAAACACGAAATTATTCATCCTCAAATTCTACCCCCGAGTAAACTTATAGAAGGGTTTAAGTAATTCGAGGAAGAAAATAACGAAAAGCATAGCATTAAATTAATTGAGGAAAACTATCAATATTTAACTGATATTTCTAAGATAACTGTTTTATTAATGAATAGCAAATTAGTTTATTCAATTAAAACCCCAATTTGGGAAAAAGAAATTTACAAGATACATCACTTAATTCCGATACCAATGCGAAGAGGGAATAATTTTATTGCAGTAATTCCTAACGAAAATTATGTACTAATCAACGACCAAAAAACACTATATATTCCTACATCAGAAAGCGATCTTAATAATTGTAAACTACTAGAATCCATAAAAATTTGTAAAAGAAAAAATCCTAGTTATCTGTTAGCGGAAACTATATCTTGCGAAACTCAATTAATTAAAAACAGCGTTAGGACGTTAGAATGATTTAGGCGAAATAATGATTTCCAATAAGGAGGAGATTGTACAAATTATATGTGACAGTTCCAATTACGAGAAGTCAATTAGCAATGTGACATTGATTAAAGCCATAGATAATTGTGTAATACATACCGACTACAATATTGTAAAACTAAGTAAATCAAAAATAAAGACGCAAAATTTTCCATATCGGAAAAATGTCACAATTCCATTTTCTGAGTCCGATCTCAATCTTGTTAGAACTGAATTTTTGCCGTTGAAAGGACAAATAAATGATCAGGAATTAAAATCAGCCGGAAAATCGCTAGACGAAATAGAAACTGTTTTAGATAAGTTACACAGTATTAGGCGATCTCATTCTTGGAAAGAAAAGGCGACGAACATTTTATCCTATTTAGGATACATTTCACTAGCGCTTATCTTATTATTCACCTTCTATAAATACGGAATCTTCGATCTAATGCGAAAATTTCTTCCAAAAATCTGCATTAATTTTTGTTGTAATAAATCTAATAATAATAATATAATCACTAATCTGATAAATAACGAAATGCCATCACATGTAGTCACCTATGTACCTGCAAGTGCCCCCTCAATAGATTTACAGAGCAAGCTAGATGATAAACCAATTAAATTTAGAAGACAATAATATGTAAGCCTAATGAATTCCATGAGTAATTCACTCTAACAGGGGAGGTGTGAAGCTGGAATGCATGAGCTCGATGTTATCTCTATCATAGAATCTCCCTCTCCTTTATCATAAACTAAGATTCCAGTATGCATCCGAGGAACACGGGCCCTACGGATGCATGGGCCAGGCAGATCATTCGTTGTTTGACTGCTACGGCCTCAACCTACATTTCATTTTAAATAAAGTTCTCTGTCTTGATCTACGGATCATACGTTTTAAAATAACTATACATCAATTTTATCTATTTCCATGGGTTCATATGCTCTATTTTTATATCCCCATGAGTGTCTGTCGAACCAGCAATCAGCATTCGCTTATCATCATGCCAGCTGAGAGCAATTTTATCTTGAGTAATCGAGTTCACCTCATGTTTACGGCTTCTAATCATATGCTGAGGTCGGACAAGATTTTGACAAGAATTTAGAGACTGCATACAATCATCAAATGTCATTGTTCGTAGCGTAGAATCTTTGACCCCTTTAGCTTTCTTTTTTTCATTTCTTTCACCCAAAACTTTATATGCGTATAATTTTGATCTTCAACCTATAAATTTAGTCATAATTTTCCCATTACATTACATTCATTTTAAAGTGAAAATTTTATAGATTCGTTCTTATTAAGCTCATTCGTAGTGTCGGCGATTTGAGTTTGTTTTTCGGAAGACATAGCTTTTGGACAATTCGGAAAATTGATATTGCGGGCTTTGCATAATTTTCTTGGTGGTGCCTATGCCGGTGTGACTGTTTATGGTTCCGATTGCCGTGTGAATTGTCAGTGAGAGCTGTTGAGTTTTCCTGGTGTATTTTGCCCTGTATCTGATATATTCGACGCATAGCTGGACGATATGGCATCAAACAAGCTGACTGCTACAGAGGAGGAGAGATGGGAGAGGCTGATGGAATCTATAAACGAATTGAAGACCTCTCACAATAGTATGAGAGCCGAAGTGCAGGGTAACACACAATTACTCAGGGAAATTGGGAAAGGGTCTTCTGAGTTCGACAACAGATTAAGAG
>UCOH01011391.1:0-46696 GCA_900474275.1 Synergus japonicus | reverse complement strand
TTTAATTTAAGCTAAAGAAACTTAAAAAATCTTCTTTGGTTCTTGAGATACAATTAAAAATGTTCAATCGTATTTGAGTTAAGTTTTAATCGACCATCACGGCTCTCGGCCGATCTGCTGCTCGCCTCTTTCAAATACGATTGAACATTTTTAATTGTATCTCGAGAATCAATGAAGATTTTTTAAGTTTCTTTGGCTTAAATTAAAGATAAAGTTTTAGGCTTTATGTTGTATAATTTTCAAATTTTTGCAACAATTTTCCTAGGTCATGCAAAAAGTTGAAATCAAGGTACAAAATTTGAGAAAATCTTGAATTTTTTAAAAAAACTTCTCACGTGCTGTATTCTTTTGAGAAGGTCAAAAAAAATCTGGTTAGCACCACTAGACGTAAAATTTCATAATCTTACAAACTGTTTTTTAAAAAATATTCTATCTCTTTTTTTCACCGAGTTATCGTAGTTCAAAGCCAGCAGTGATTTTTAATAGTGCCTGCGCCAATCGTATGGACAATTTCCGACGGTAGTGTAAATGTACATAAAAATTGTAAAATTTTAATAAAATCTAATTCCTGACTTTCGAAGATAAATTTCTCAGTGGGTACAAAATTTAGCGACATCTTTACGACATCGTCAAGACATTTATATGACATCGTAAAGACATCCTATGTCATTGTCTTTAAGATATCTTTGTGATGTTGTAAAGACGTCGCCAAATTTTGTGCCCACTGGGTTTATATCCCCGGATTTGTAAAGGGTAAGCCGAGCGGTCAGATTAACAGGCGAAGAGGGCAACCGAAGGCGCAAAAGGTCTAGTGGCGCACTGGAAGGGGGAGGTATCCAGGAAGTTATATTCAAAAAATTCATTTTCGAAAATTACAATAAAGCATAACTTTCTTATTTTTCAATGAAATTGATTAATTTTACATGTCAATCGATTCGTCTGGACATAAGGAATCTTCATTTTCCTTACATCAACTTTAAATTTTAATTATTTCAGAAATTATAGCAGAAAAATTACTTTTTTAAAAATACAACCAAGCAGAACTTTCTTATTTCTCAATGAAATGCATTAATCATACAGGTCAATCGATTCGTCTCTATGAAAGGAATCTTAGTTTTCTCTACACACACACACACACATTTAATAATTTTTCCAATAAATTACCAAAAATTTTAGAAAGATTCCATAAAAAATGTGTGTATTGTTCACTTTCCTAAATTTTAGGGAACTTCCTTAAAATATTGGAGAAAATCATTTTCCAAAAAAATGTGGAATTGGATAAATTAAGGGATTTCAAAAGTTTGCAAAATAATTGAGAATTTTTAATTTTTGAAATATACAAACTTGTAGTCTAATTTTAAGAATCTCAAGCAGTTCGTAAAATGATTTTAAATTCCTTAAAGTTATTCAAAAGCACATGAAATCTCATTAAAGCCCATAAAATACCTAAAAGATCATTTAAAATTTCACAACATATCATTAAATCTTTTCAAATTATTCAAAATCCAATGAAATCGCCTTAAATACCTTAAAATACTTGAAAATCCAATTAAATTTCTTCAAATTTTGATATTCTTTTATAGATTATATGAATTGTAGGTTTTATTGCGTAACAATTTAGGATTAGTTTCTTGCATTCAACTTTATCGTTGTTTAGAATAAGTGTTTGAATGTTTTTTATTAGTAAATATTTTCTTTTACAACACTATACTTCTTAGTACGTGTTGACAAAATTCACCTTAAGGGCAAGATTCTATTCTTCATTTAACCAACGAAAATTATAGATAAAAATATATTTTTGCTCTGTAGCGCTAATCTTTCTTCAATTATAAGACTGCATATAGAGCGAAAAAATATTTAATTTCGATACTTTTTGCATAAACCGAAGAATTCAAAATCGAATATTTTTACTTTACTTAAAAAATATTTGAATTAGATATTTTCTCGCTCTGTATGCATAATTCTAGTTAAAAATTGATTAATTCTACAAAGGAAACAACTCCAAATTTAATATTTGTTGGGTAAAATGAAGAGATCCAATTTTTAAATTAGAACTTGACGCTGATTTTATGACTAATTTTAAAGTTTAGTATTCACAAAATTGTACACTATGACAAGACTCTCTAGACATTCTTCATCTCGCTTTACTTCAGGGCGTCTAATCCTCAATCAGACCTCAACATTATGTGAACCTTTTTCAAATCTTTACAAATTGTCCTCTTTACCTGCTTGCTTCGACTCAGCGTCACCAAGTGGTTTGCTAATTATCCCTTCTTCTTGGTAGAACTTACTCTCTCTTTCTTCAAACCCAAATTTTCCAATAATAAAAGAAATGTCTTCTAGAACTGACTGGAGAGTATTAAGGAAAGTTAGAGGGAGAATATCCCTACAATTAATTTCTTGTGGGGCTAGACGGAACGTAAAAGGACGTACTAAGTTACTAACTATTAGTACTAGTTGAGCTTTAATTTTTACAACCCTTTTACCCGCTATTCGCAAAGTTACTTCCCTCATTCTCTTGTCACCATTAATGCCTTGTGTCCCTTTCGCGAAAATCCTTCTCTCACTAACATACAGGGTGGCCACAAGATTCAATTTTTTCAAGTATAGGAGCATGGATGTTTAATTGTGATTTAGTTTTCTAATAAAAACACCGTATTTATTGTTTTACAGTGTAATTTGAAACAACTGGTTAATTAACTATTAAATGAATTGCTTAATTATTCATAAAAAGTTAGTTAGTTCTTTATTGAAAAAATTACTATAAAACTGTTTGAATTATAAAAAAAAAAAGAATAATTGTTGTTTTCAAAATTAACTACTTTTAAAGTTGTATTGATGTTTAATTGTGTTTTTTTAAGTGAATAATCTTTTATTAAATATAAGTGAAAAAATAGTTTAAATGGAGTTATTAGTTGTGGAAATATTGAATCCAGGTATAAATTAAGCTAGATAATCAGAATCTTTGTTAGTTCGGTAAGCTTCGTTTGTTATAAACAATCAGAATAGTTGAAAAATATCCTCGATTCCTTTAATTTCCAAAATTCACACTCTGCTCTTTTTGGCTGCCATTTTCTTATAGATATAATAGATAATATGAAAAATATAAAATTAATTTGTTATACTTATACATATATATATATATATATATATATTAATTTAATATTTGTTCTTTATTTGAGAAAAGTTAGAGTATTCGAGAGTTGACGAATGTTGTAGAATTAATATCGACACTGTAATATTTAATAATCAATAATTAATATAATTATTACTTTTATTATTATTATTATTATTAATGTTAATAATTAATAAATTCTTATTTTTAAATTTTTAATTAAAGCGTATTCGACTTTTTTTTATTATAAGAATTTTTTTATGTGTATTATCCGAGACGCATGAATATTCCTCAAATTTCAATTGAGATAAATTTAATTTCACCGAAAATGAAGTTACCTAAAAACCATTGACCCTAATTTTTATTTATTCTAATTTTTCTATTTACCCGAATAAGCATTTGACATAAATTAAATAATTACAAAATATGTTTTTCTTTATAAAAAAAATTTGCCCGCTTATGCGGGCACATTCTCTAACACACGCGCGCCTCGCGACGCTTGCGCCCTTCGGGACGCTTGCGAGCGTCGCGACGTTTGCACCTATTTGTTTTTAAATTACTACAAAATGGAATGGAATGTAAACGAAAGCTAATTTACTTAAGGTTCTATCGACCTTAAGGAACACATTCTCATCAGGGCACTCGCGCTCGGCTTTGTTTAACAATATTTTTCATGATTAAAACGAAAACTACTCAGCCTATTGAAAAATGGTTCAAGGGGAACTTGTAGATCTTTTTAAGACCAATAATTATGTTTCTTATCATTTTCTCTGTATCTCGCGTTATTTGGCTCAAAATTTGAATTTTCGATTTTTTAAGGAAATTCAAAAAGTTATTATACCTATCCTATAGAGTGTTCAAAAAGAAACATTTTTCATCTTTAGACTTTATTTCATATCGTGCGTTGTTTGGCTTCTAATTCAAGTTATATTTCATTTTTTTGGATTTTCAAAATGTTATAAGTCTTTCAATTTTTTTTTAGCCAAAAAAGTCATTAAGAAAAATTTTTCGTCTTTTTGAGTACTACGAAGATCCGTCGTTAAAATTTATAAATTAAAAAAAAAAGTGGTTTTAAAAATTTTCAATATGCTCCAACTTTTTGAATTTTTATCCAAAATGGCTGGCCAACGAACTTGACCTTCATTTTGGGACACTAAAAGAGTATACCAAAGGACAATCCAATCGGTCAATTCTTTCGAATGTTATCGTGCTAACAAACTAAAATCTACAGACAGACAGACAGACACATTCGTAAAAACATGTTTTTCGGGTTCAGGGGGTCCCAAAACGTGGACATTTGATGAAAACTGGGGGGATTAAATTTTACACAAATCTAATACATTCTCTCTGATGAGAATGTAAACAATTGAACTCGGGTAGATACCAAATTTTTATTTTTGCCGAGACCAGTAAGATTCATTTTTTAATAAAAATAGTTTTTTGAGTGTTTAAGTTGGATTTTCGAAGAGAACTCTCCAGTTTATATAATTCTGCTAGATAAATGATGATTGAAGAAATCAAATTGAAATGAGCGCGCGCGAAATTTACGACCGGTGGATTGTGGAAAAGTACTATCGACACTTGCGGGATGACGAATCAGATTGTCGGAAAAGACGTTAGTTTATTTCGACTTCGACTTCATCATCTTTTTATAATAGGATTACATTCAACTTAAATTTTATGAATCTGAAATTTCATTCGTGATAATTTTGATGTAACCGAATTTTTATTGTAATAATTTTTATTCGTCCTAATTTCATTTGTCATAATTTTTATTTACCCTAAAAATTCGACCTAATTTCCAATTATCCAAAATTCGATGTGCCATAATGTGCATGTAACAGAATTTTCATTTGTCCTAAACAATTTCCGTATAGTTTTGATGTCATTGGCTCCCATCTATAATATGAATTTGGTAAAATTGATGGTAAAGAGGATGGCGCTGTGTCCTTTCTATCATGCGAAGTGTGATACGCGTGAAATTTAAAAAAAGAAATTACATAAATTGTCAAAGCACGTTATTGAAAAGGATTCTAAAATTCCGAACACTAGGGACGGCTCTGGGACATTTCGACACACGGCCCCTGACAGGGTTGCACACGTAATATACCTTAGGTAAATTACATGAGGTTTTTGATGTAATTTACATCCCTAGTTTTTTTACATGTAATTTACGTTTTCAAGATGGCGGACTGCGCTTTATATTTAGAAAGTAAACATAACCTAATTCTTGAATAATTGAGGTTATGTTATGGTCTTTTCCCGCCACCCTCATTTTAAATCCGCCATTTTATACATATATTAAATTTTTTACGTATAATACGTAAAATACGTATTATACATATAAAAATCCGAGTTACGCGTAACCGTGCAACCCTGGACCCTGACCAGGCTAGTACAATTATCCAGGAATGAACTAGCAATTCGTAAGAGGGTAAACCTACAGTGAAAATGACTGGAGGGGAAGTGTTTTACTAACACAAAGAAGAGGTTAGGATGACGGTGCAGAATAAATCTAAATTCAAATAAGAATATTTTTAATAAAAAAGTACAATCTATTAATAAAGGCAGACATTTTAAAGTCATTTTAGGTAATGTTTAGATTTTCTCAACGGAAATGGATATTATTTATTAAAAATCATCAAATTTGTATAAAAACCAATTAAACTCAACAATTTGAGGTTATGTTTGTGTTTTACGTAAAAATCATCCCATTATTATCAGAAACAACTAAACTCACCTATTTAAGGTTATGTTTGTGTTTTCTCAGCGGAAATGGATATTTTTACGTAAAAATCATCCCATTTTTATCAGAAACAACTAAACTCAACTATTTGAGGTTATGTTTTGTTTTTTTTGAACGGAAATGGCATGATTTTTACGTAAAAATATCCATTTCCGTTGAGAAAACAAAAACATAACCTCACATAATAGAGTTTAGTTGTTTCTGATAAAAATGGGATGATTCTTACGTAAAAATATCCATTTCCGTTGAGAAAACAAAAACATAACCTCAAATAGTTGAGTTTAGTTGTTTCTGATAAATATTAAATTATTTTTACGTAAAAATATCCATTTCCGTTGAGAAAACACAAACATAACCTTAAATAGTTGAGTTTAATTGGTTTTTATAAAAATTTGATGATTTTTAATAAATAATATGCATTTCCGTTGAGAAAATCTAAACATAACCTAAAATGACTTTAAAATGTCTGTCTTTATTAATGCATTGTACTTCTTCATTTAAAGTATTCTTATTTGAATTTAAATTTATTCTACACCGTCATTTTAGTCTCTTCTTTGTGTTAGTAAAACACTTCCCCTCCAGTCATTTTCACTGTAGGTTTACCCTCTTACGAATTGCTAGTTCATTCCTGGATAATTGTACTAGCCTGATCAGGGTCCGTGTGTCGAAATGTCCCAGAGCCTTAGGGACCAAACAATAAAAACGTTAAGCACATAAAATTTAAAACATAAATTTCACATAATCTTTTAAAAACTGTTCAAAAAGTGTCAACATTTCTTTCAATTTTTACAAGCATCTCGCTTCATCATTTAGAGTATTTAATTGGTTTGAAGTTTCAGACAGAAATCTGAACTTTTTTTTTACATTTTATGGAATAATAAAAAAAAAAAGAAGTTTCCACTGTTACCGAAAGCCAAAATTTTTATTTATTTTCGATGAGCAAGTTTAGAGAATTTAGAGAAATTTGCAAAAGGCTTTAAATAATTTTAAGCAATTTAAAAGGATTTTTAAAAGAGTTGAAAAGAGTTATCAATTGATTTTTTCAGAGGTTTCACGAAATTTTAAGACATTTTAACTGCTTTTATAGAATTTTAAGGTATTTAAAGAGATTTCAAGATATTTCAAGAAATTTTAATGAACTTCAAGGAATGTTTATATATTTTAAACAATTTTAAGACATTTACAAAAGATTTTAAAGTTTTTAAAGAATTTCCATTAATGTTAAGGGATTTCATTTGATTATTTTTTCATTAGAATTCCTTTGTGATTCATTGAAATTCCTTATAATCACTTATCACTAAAATCTCTTGTAACCCTTTAAAATTTCTTAGTCACTTAAAATCTGTCAAAACCTTTAAGAATTTTGAATTTTGAATTTTTTTAGATTTAAATTCTTTTAAAAATCCTTTGACGTTTCTTAAGATATATCTTGAAATTCCCTAAAATGAAAAATCACTTAAAATCGCTATAAAATCCCTTGAAATTTCTTTAAAACCTGGGCAACGCCGGGTAAATTTCTACTAGTAAATAAAAAAAATAAAATGATTTTGAGAACTTTTTTGATATTCTTAATCCAAAAATATGTAAAAAAATAAAATAAAATATAAATTTTCACCAGACTACACGTCTGAAGTTTCAACCCAATGAGTATTTAGACTTTGGTCTTTCTCACACTTACGGATTTAGCCCTAATTTCCCTTTAATAAAAGAAAAACCTTCCAGAACTTTCTTCCAATTGTTTAAAATATTTTTAAAGATTATGTGATCCTTTAAGGGCATGCTCTGCCTCGTGGTTTGTGAAAATTTTTTTTTCGAAGTCACCACGGCCAAACGAAATGATATATCGCTTTCAAACTTTGGGATATGGGAAATGAGACACTAAATTGCGTGTCAAACGATGGTAAAACATAGTCCAAAGCCAATAACTGGAAAGATCTTCCATTTTATATAATGATGAATAGATGACACAAAAAATATATTCCTTGTACGATGACTAAATTAAACAGAGAAAAGAGAATATTTATTTACATTATTATTTTTCAAAGAAAATGGAAATTTTAAAATAAAAATCATCTAGTGTTAGTAAAAACTTATTAGTTATCGTATCTTGAGGTTATGTTTATCATTTTTCAACGGGATAGGATATTTTAAAATACAAATCGTCAAATATTGTTAACAACTTATTAATTAGGGTATTTTAAGGTATTGTTTGTTATTTTTCAACTGAATTAAATATTTAAAAATACAAATCATCCCTGTTGGAAGTAAAAAGATAGAAAAGGATAGAAATTTTTGGATACAAAAGGATAGAGTTTTTCTATTCCTCCCAAGTGTACACTTTGCATCCATGAAACGCTATCTTTTTCAATCTTTGTGTATATCCCTCGTTTTCACTAGGGTCTATCTTTTTCTATCTATTTCTATCCTTCAGTCTATCTCTTCCAAAAAACTTTGAATATCTTTCTATCTCCAATTTGCAATCTTATTCTATCCTTAGTTATAAACTTATTAATTATTAAATTTTGAACAAGCATAATATTTTAAATACAATATTTGGTATATAATTTTTATTTTAATCCTACCGCTAACACATGTAACACTGAAAAATCCGCATCTATAGGGACGCAACAGTTCGGTGTCCTACGGTTAGTCCACTGAGCTAACGAAGGATTTAGGAGTTGTGTTGTAAAAACAAGTATCACTCATCCAAAAGAGCTCTATCATAATCTATCCCTTGTTTATCTAACTCTATCTTTTTCAATCTCTTTGTTAAATTCATAGCTTATATTTTCAATCTTATTTATTTCGCGGCTATTTATCCCTATCCCTTTCAATTTCTTTCTCATTATAATCACTATCCTATATTGAAATGGATAGAATATATATGGACCATTCCATACAAAATTTACAATCAAAAATTTATTTCGCGCAAATTATTATTTTTTTTGTTTTTGTTTTTTGGTCGAAAATATTGTACACGTATTTTTATTATTTCGAAAAAAATAATTCTATTAAAAAAATAAGTGGTTGAAGTAAAATTTAGGATTTTGTCTCAGCTTTTCAATAAGCATTACAAGAAATTCATTAGTCCAATTGTTTATAAAAATATGGCCTATTTTTATAAACAAATTTTTTTTTAACTTTGTAATTTTTTATATATATATTTTTTTTTATTGAAAAATGTATTTCAGACACTTTAGTCACTACTTCCAAAATTTGGGAATGGACCGTTGAATATTGTCTGTAATAAATTTTTGAAGTTTAGCTCTCGCGCGTTCAAAAAATGATCCTCTAAATCAGTGATGTCCAACGCATGAGTAAATAAGTAGTCGCCTACCCCTTCTTTTAGCACCTTTAATGGGCTGATTCCCCTCGGCTGATGGGCGATCGAAACCAAGCTTTCAACCAAATTTTCTAGTTTTAATTTTTAAAGAATGTATCTATATGTGAAATTTTATTGGAAGGACACCTGAAAGAATATTTTATAAAAATTTAATTTTAAAGAACCAAAAACTAATGAACTGAGCACGAGCTAAAATAAAAAACGAATTAAAATCGATTTTTTTTAAAAGTCAGTTTTTTTGTCTGTAATTTGAAAACTAAAAAATCTACAAAATTTTTTCAATGGGAAAAAAGATACGCCATACAATTTTACACATAGATACGTCCTTCAAAAATTAAAGCTCGAAAATGTTGAAAACTCGGTTTCGTCCGTCCGGCAGCCGTGAGGAAGCAGCCGGCGGACTGCTTCCCTGCTGCAGCCAATTAAAGGTGGAAAGCAAGGGGATAGGCGATTACGCATTTAACCTTTTATTTTATTTAAGTTCCCAAAAACCAAGCAAGGTTCCCAGTTAGCGAGAAAATTGGCTTCCTCAAAATTCCCTCGATAAACGAAACACTTGAAGTTACAAAAGTCAGATTCACGCCTATCATTAGAAACAAATTAATAACTATTTTAAAATAATAAATTTTTGAATTCGTATTGCTTGGTCAATGAAAGGACACCAAAAAGCACATTCTCTGAAAATTTTATTTTCAAAATCTAAAAACTGACGAACTGAGCACGAGCTGAAGTGAAAACGGATTAAAATCGATTTCTTCAAAAAAGTAAGTTTTTTGCATTTAATTTGAAAACTAAAGAAGCACCAACTTTTTTTCTAGGAGAAAAAAGATACGCCATACAATTTTACATATAGATACGTCCTTCAAAAATTAAAACTAGCTGTAAAGTTATATCAACTTTTGTGCTCATTTAATGAGCACTTTGCTTCCTGTAAGCAAATATGATTTGCTTCCTCATAGAGGAAGCAATAAGAAGTTTATATATTTAACTTTATTTTTTTTTCCTTTATTTTAGATAATAATTTTTAATATTTAAAAACGTTGTTTCTCTTCCAGCATTGTTCATTCTTCCCCCTCTCCAAAAATTCTTCAAATGTACCCGCCTTCCCCTACTCTTCCAACCACCCCCTCTACCCTCCAAGTACACCCTTCTCCTTGTCAACATACTCTCCAAATTGTCCCTTCTCCTTCTCTTCCTAAATTAACATTTTCCTTTTTTTTTCCTTCTTCGTTTTTCTTTTCTTTTTTATTCTTCAATCTGATAGTATTATAAAAAAATAAAAGATTATTAAAAACATATCAATATATTAAATTATTAAATAATCATTTTTTTTTTTAACTTTCTCAATTAAATGCATTCATCATACAGGTCAATCCGATTCGTCTCGACATAAAGAATATTCATTTCCCTTACGTCAACTCAAGATTTTGATTATTTTAAAATATAGAGTGAAAAAATAACTTTCAAAAATATAAATAAACATAACTTCCTTATTTTTTAATGAAATGCATTCATCATATAGGTCAATCGATTCGTCTCGATGAAAGGAATCTTCATTTCCCTTACACCAGTTTTAAATTTTCAATATTTGAGAAGTTATAGTGGAAAAATGAATTTTACGAAAATTATAAAAGTACATCAAACTTTTGAAATTAAATATTTTGTTGAACCATTGTAAGAAATTCAACTAGGTATATAGTGGAATAACTATGCAAAATTTCATCAATTTATCTCCACGCGTTTTCAAGAAATTGCTGAATCGTGACACACACACACACACACAGAGAGAGAGAGAGAGAGAGAGAGAGAGAGAGAGAGAGAGAGAGAGAGAGAGAGAGAGAGAGAGAGAGAGAGGCGCGCGCGCGCGCGCACGCACACATTCTTCAGATCATCATATTAGATCATGAATATAACAATATATATTTCAATATATATTTAAAAGACCGCACTCAAATCTCAGCCAATCGAAAGGCAAGAAGCTTCCCACGGTAATATGGCCGCCTATACACAGGTCCCCCCCCCCTTACTTAGTTGGTCACAGGCCCCTCAGGCTTGGGCTCCATCCATATATTCATATGAGCACAAAAAAATATAAATATAGTTAAATGGAACACCCGAGATCGAATTCAATATAATATAATGATAATATTCCTATTTATCTATATTTTAATACTATATTTATATATAATATTTATAACATTAATATATATATATTAATATTATTCCTCTTCAAAACACTCCAGACGTTTTCAATTGGATTTGTATTAATTAAATGATAAATGTATCTTCTACCGGTGACCAATGCGCAGGTCTCTCGGCACACAATTCGAAAAGTGGCTGTTTTTCAGATTATAATATTATAATTAATATCTGAGATATTTTTATTATATATTATAATATAATTATAATATAATTATATATTTCTAATATGTCCATTCTGGACAACGATGGGGATTGAACCATGTATTAGGTAATTGCGTATTAGTACTTTGAACACCCTTTAATTAAAAAAAAAACGTTCAAAAATCTGCAATAGTTTTCGAAATATCGCGATCACGCTCTTGTTGAACAGACTGTATATTGCCCTTGAACTATGTTCAAACAAGCCTTTTTAGAAAACTGCATTTTGTCACCACTACAAAGCTTCCTCTATGAGGAAGCAATATAAATAAATATTCTCTTTTCTCTGTTTAATTTTGTCATCGCACAAGGAATATATTTTTTGTGTCATCTATTCATCATTATATAAAATGGAAGATCTTTCCAGTTATTGGCTTTGGACTATGTTTTACCATCGTTTGACACTCTATTTAGTCTGCATTACAGTTTCAAAGTCCTACAATCTGAAATTATCGTTGGTATGAGAAAATTTTGATCTGCCAAATTTGAGATCTGAATTTCGATATCCTACGAAAAACTAGCTGTGAATTCGATCTCGGGTGTTCCATTTAACTATATTTATATTTTTTTTGTGCTCATATTTGAGAAGTTATAGTCGAAAATTCAATTTTACAAAAATTCAAAATCTACATAAAAATTTAAAAATTCAACATTTTGAAAAATTCTTTGGCACGTTTTGAGATATTAGTGGTTCCAATATACCCTACAAATTTCATCAATTTATCTACAACTGTCTTTAAGTTAATAGGGAGACAAAAATGGAGACATCCATACACACACACATACATACATACATACATACATACATACATACATCCGGACAATTGATTAGAATGTTGTATTAGACATTTATCACGTGAGGAAAGTTTAATTAAACGATTTTAAAAATATTAGAAAATGTATCGAAAACAAAGCTTCCCCTATGAGAAAGCAAAACATTTTATCTTTGAAGGAAGAAAGCGATTTCGCAAAAATTTACACCACAGACATTTTTTTCGTACATTTCATATTTGAAGGGCGCATTAAAATAATAATTAAAATTTTTAAATAGAGTCAACTAAAATATTTATATAACTTTTTTTTGGATTTTCTACAAGTTTTTTAAAATTCAATGATTTTTTTAAAGTCTTCCAGGCCTTGTAACAAACCTGAAATAAACTTTTCAGAATTCAAATATTTTAATTTTAATTGGAAAACTAAACCTTACGAAGTGCAACAATTAAAATTTTAACCATCCATAATTAAATAAACAGGAATATTATTTTTAAAAAAAGTTAGTCTTACCAGAAGAAGCTGCTGCTCCTAATGCTTCAAGGACCATCACATCTTCTGCCGGTGACCAATGCGCAGGTCTCTCGGCACACAATTCGAAAAGTGGCTGTTTTTCAGATTCGATCAATTTTTCTTGCATTGATCTGCACAAAGATGTGAAGTCTTTCTCCGTTGCGCAGAAAAAACACTGAAATTCAAATCATAAATGGATTAAGAATCTCAAAAGTTATTTAAAAATCACTCCAAACGTTCTGTAGAAAATTTCAAATTCCCGGTTTTTTTTTGCTCAAGTTTTTCAATTTGGCCGGTCAGCCGAAAGTGACATTAATATTTACTGCAAATCGCAAAGATTTATTTTAATTCATGACTTTCATTCTAAATAACCTGAAATGCAATAGAGCAAAAAATTGTAATATGTTTTTTTTTTTTTATAATGGAACAAACAAAAAAAAAACATTCTTTCATATACACTACCGTCGGAAAATGTTCGTAAGATTGACGCAAGCACTAATAAAAATCACTGCTGGCTTTGAACTACGATAACTCGGTGAAAAAAAGAGATAGAATATTTTTAAAAAACAGTTGAAAAGCTTATGAAATTTCACCTCTAGTGGTGCCAACCAGATTTTTTTTTGACTTTCTGAAAAGAATACAGCACGTGAGAAGTTTTAAAAAAAAAATTCCAAATTTTCTCAAATTTTGTACCTCGATTTCAACTGTTTGCATGACCTAGGAAAATTGTTGCAAAATTTTGAAAATTATACGACATAGAGCCTAAAACTTTATCTTTAATTTATGCCTAAGAAACTTAAAAAATCTTTATTGGTTCTCGAGATACGATTAAAAATGTTCAATCGTATTTGAAAGAGGCGAGCAGCAGATCGGCCGATAGCCGTGATGGTCAATTAAAACTTAACTCAAATACGATTGAACATTTTTAATTGTATCTCAAGAACCAAAGAAGATTTTTTAAGTTTCTTTAGCTTAAATTAAAGATAAAGTTTTAGGCTTTATGTTGTATAATTTTCAAATTTTTGCAACAATTTTCCTAGGTCATGCAAAAAGTTGAAATCGAGGTACAAAATTTGAGAAAATCTTCAATTTTTTAAAAAAACTTCTCACGTGCTGTATTCTTTTGAGAAGATCAAAAAAATCTCTCTTTTTTTCACCGAGTTATCCTAGTTTAAGGCCAGCAGTGATTTTTAATAGTGCTTGCGCCAATCGTACGGACAATTTCCGACGGTAGTGTATCATTTTTGTGTTTTCGAGATAATCAAATATATTGATTTTCATTTTTAAAAACCCCATATCCACGGGTTTTCATATTCTAAATGGAAAACATTGTAAAAGAAAATTATTATAAACGGAATGGCAAAGGGAATGGTAAAGGGAAATTATTATACAATTACACTGCTGAGTTTGTATTTTTCATTCAGACGAGAATAAATATATATTCTAAAGTAATACTTAGTTAAAAATTTGAATGGAAATAGGATGGAAGATAGAGGATGAATATTATAATTTTATTTAATTGCTTCCTTATTCGCAGCCATGTTTTGATTGAACGAGAAAATATTCAAACGTATGAAGGTGAGATAATTGTAAGAGACGATAAATGACACAGAAAAAAGTGTGTGGTACAAAAAATTTCTAAAAACATTGGCCCTTTTTAGTGCCACCAAAAATTGGCCAAAACTAATTGGTCACAAGACCAAACATTTCATACGGTTGAATATTTTATGTTTCAATATTCATCCTCTACCTTCCTCTCCTATTTCTATTTAAATTTTTAATAAAGTATTACAAAAAATACGAACTCAGCAGTATAATTGTATAATTGCCATTTCCCTTTACCATTCCTTTTTTTATTCCCTTTACCATTCCTTTTGCTATTCCCTTTTACCATTCCCTTTACTATTCTCTTTTACCATTACCTTTGCCATTCCGTTTATAATAATTTTCTTTTACAATGATTTCCATTTAGAATATGAAGACCCGTGGATATGGATTTTTTAAAAATGAAAATCAATATATTTGATTATCTCGAAAACACAAAAATGTTAAATGTACATAAATAATGTACGACAATAAGCACTTTTAAAAGTTATCCGCTTCAATTTAAGATGGGCATAATTTATATTTTTTATTGCTGTATTTTGACATCCGAATAATAATTTTCCAAAGCCATTTATGTGCACTTAAAAATTGATACCTTTAATTCACATTTATAAAATTAATTAATATTATTTTTCCGCAAGACCAAAGCAATTACAAAAAAATATTTCAATTTACATCTACAATGCATATAAAGAGTTTAAGAGATATTCTCAAACAATTATAGTTTCAACTTCTTATTAATTGAAAAATTGCTATTAATCAAGTGACTTCTCTTTACTTGCCATGATATCCCTTTACAATAAAATTAATAAAACTTTTTTTTTTCAGTCCTCGAATTCGAGCACCTAGATCGACAATACGACACATCGGATGAAGAATTTGAACTTCTTGGCTAACGACTGAAAATATAAAATTTTACAATCATTCACTCCACATTTTTACGAAGCATTTGACAAGCTTTGAGGCTTTTCATGTTTTAACGGATGCTATGTTGAATGAACTTATATTAGGTTTTAACATACTTAATATAGCGGCAAATTTCTTCCAAAAAATGATTATAAATAAGGAATTCGAGCGAATTGAGAAGAAGCTTTTTATTTAAATGTAAAAATACATTGTTTTTTACTTTCTCATCAGAGTGATTGTATTAGATTTTTGTAAAATTTGACCTCTTCCCCAGTTTTGTATTAGACATTTATCAAGTGAGAAAAGTTTAATTAAACCATTTTAGAAATATTGGAAACTTTAACGATTACAAAGCTTCCTATATGAGGAAGCAAAACATGCTTTTTGGGTTCAGGAGATCCCAAAACGGGGACATTTGACAAAAACTGGAGGGGTCAAATTTTAAACAAATCTAATACATTCACTTTGATGAGAATGTAAAAATATGTATTACATTTAGGGGATAATTTCAGTTTTTAAGAGAAATTTGCTCGCCAGCAAATCACTTTTCTTCATTTCAATCGATAAATTTTATAATAATAATAATGAATAAGGATTTATGTAAATAATTTTGAATACGTCATCTGTGTGTTAAAGCTTCGAAAAGATACAATTTATACTCACGATTTTTAAAAGCAGTAGTTTTCTAGCAATTTCTCGAACGCGACTTACTAGTTTTGAGAAATTTCCAGGAAATCAACTGCAGAAATGTACATATAATATATGTATGGTACCGTAATTCTTGCTAGATTAATAAAATATCGATTGCACATATATGTATATGATATTTGTTTACTATGGCATTTGTGCTTTTGAAAAATAAAAGCAATTCGAACAAAACGTGAAGGTTTTGGTTATCTTATTCCAAACAGCTTTGTCCTCTAGATTGTCCAAGTGTGTCGTGATATCCAAATTCTAAAGTTTAAAAAATTAAAATTTTAAAACCGTAGGCTTGTAGAGAATGATAATAAAATTGAACTTTTTTCTATGTGATGTGTTTTTATCCAATGAATATTTTTAATACTAAAAATGAAAAAGGGAAAAAAATGTTGTCCAAATTCAATTATGTTTTAAAATCTAAATCGTGAAATCTCAGCCAAATATTATTGAATTTATTTGAAACTTGGCATACATACACATTATACCCTAACGATGCCTAGAAAAAAAAAATTAAGGCTGCCTATTGTTTAATAATAATTAATTGCAAATTCATACTGACCGATAAGCATGTTTTTTTAGTTTCGGCGAAGAAAGTAACGAGGGAACTTCAGAGTTGAAAAAATTTCCAAATGCATATATATCCATTTCACGCCCATCCGCTGCTAGAGAGCTTGCTTTTTTGAATTGAAAAATATAGCTACTTTCAGTTCGTTCTAAGTACACCCCCCTCCCCGCCCCTGTGTCCTAAGAACCACTGCCAGGTAACTTCGACCCCTCTCTCTTTCAACAGATCTGAACCCTAATACCTCCAATACAATTATCGTCAGGACCGCCGTCCAGGTATTCTAATATTCAGTCTTGGTGCAGGAATCAAGTGTTTCGGACGCGTCAGTTGAAGAGTCGAAAGAAGTTTCTTAAAGAAAAATATTAGTAGAAGAAATGCTGGAAAACTTAAATAAAAACTCATAGAGTGAAATATAGTAAATTTACGTTAAATTACATGTGACGCACGTAATAGTAATAATAAAGTTACTCAGTGATAATAGTTACTAATAAGTTAGTGAAAATTTGGGTATTAAAATGAGTCAAGTGACAAGTGCAAGTACATATGAATATCCACAATCTCAGATATTGATAACCAATAATTCTCCCTATGTCGAGTTGGTGGAACAACCCGCTCCACACTCGATTCGCTTTCGTTATGCGTCTGAAAAAAGATCAGCGGGGTGTATACTTGGTGTCAATAGTACTGTCGAACAAAAAACGTACCCATCAATTAGAGTGCATGGCTATCAAGGTGAGGCTGTTGTTGTGATATCATGTGTGACAATAGACGATCCTCCTAAGCCACATCCTCACAGTATCATAGGAAAAGATGCATGTGAAAATGGTATCTGCGTCATTAAAGTTAATCTTTGTGGCGATATTATCTCCTTCAGCAATCTTGGGATTCAGTGTGTAAAAAAAAAGGATGTGAGAGAGGCTTTAAAAATCAGAAAGCAAGAAGGGGTCGACCCCTTTTCCACAGGGTACGATCATATGGAGTTTCCGGATTTGATTGACCTGAATGCGATACGACTCTCTTTTCAAGTTATCATCAAGGGATCTGATATGAAATATACCGTGCCACTGAAGAGTGTAGCAACATGTCCTATCTACGACAAGAAAGCCGTTAAGAAACCTGTAATTGTTAAATTGAGCCAAAACAGTGCTCCAGTTTCTGGCGGAACTAAAATCATACTTCTCTGTGAAAAAGTCTGCAAGGACGATGTTCAGGTGAGGTTCTTTGAAATGCGAAACAACTGGCTCTTCTGGAATGCTTATGGAGAATTTAACCCATCTAAAGTACACAAACAAGTAGCTATCTCTTTGATAACACCGAGGTATTGCAACCAGGATATTGTAGATCCAGTCACTGTGTATGTTGAGTTAAGAAAAAAAAGGAATGATACCATGGTAATGGTAAGCAAGCCTATTCCCTTTCAGATGTTACCATTGGGTATGGATGATGAGGTTTCATTGAAAAGAAAAAGGATGAAATTAAATTACGACCCTAAAACATATATAGCACAAGAAATACAGGCTCAGTCTGAAAAGCAAGGTAACATCTTGAATCAGGCTTTGTTGATGAATTTTAGAGATGTTAAGCATCAACAGGGTCGCGAAATGCTCTTGCCGTTTGTAGATAAAGAAAGACACCCCCCAATACCGACAGCAATTTTTCAAGATCAGGCCTCAGCACTTCCGGTACCTCAGGTTACACAACAAAGGATTCATTATAATATTCACTTTAATCAGGAAAATAATTTTGAAATAGAAGGTCCTTCTCACTCTCGCGGTGAAGTCTCAGCTCCAAATTTTAGGTCGCAACAACCTTTACTTCAAGCTCCAACAGAAAGGATGGATATTTCTTCCTTTAGTCAACAATATCATTTTGAAAGCGATGCTTGTTTACAGCCTGACTATGAGGCCCCAGTTCTTGAGTCCTATTCTTTACCTGCTGAGCCTCTTTGGCTTTCTCAACCTCAGTTTCAACCTCAATCTCGACCTCAACCACGTCGTTGCACTGAGCCTGCACCTCCTAATGTCACAATAAACTCTAATGTCTACCTGGAATCACCATTTACTAACTATCGCCGGCCAGAACCACAACCTACGCCGAAATATTCGTCCAATCAACAAGAAATGGTGATGGATCGATTGCATAATGATAACGTCGATGATCCATTTATGTTGCAAGATCTCCCGTGTGATATCGACCAGTTGAGTCAACAGGATCTACAACTGAATCTTCTTATAGGCACAACAGATTCAGATAATATTTCCGAAACTCTCTCAGAGAATCTTTCTAAGGGACTTTCAATTTCGGAGCCACTTCAGATTAATCATGAGCCGCATAAAGAAGTTTATGCGTGTCAACAGCAAGGTCAAGTACAGTTTGCGGAAAGTATTGAAAGGAAGGATGCATGTGCAAATGGGCTATCCTATAATCCCTTTGCGAGACACAGTTTTGACAATCACATGGATCAGATGCAGGCGGCAGTTCAGTACTGCTTTAATGACGGGAAGAGTTACACTTTGGCTTAGACTTCGTGAGATCTTAAGGTAAGAAAACTTGAGAGAAAAATGATTCATTGAATTGTTAGTTATTGTTACTAATTCTTCTTAGGGTGTATTTTTTTCCAATTACCTCTTTTTTCTTAAAAAAAATACTTAAATACCTTAAAGTACCTTTAATTAAAAATTCATCAAAATCTTACAAATATCCTGAAACTCTTTTCGAACCTATTTCTCGACTAATTTTATTTAAAAAATTACATTTGCATCTTCTTAAATGACAATAGGTACTGCGATGACAGATAATAATTTATCTTTTTACGCATTATTTGCAACCAAACTGGGCTACGTTTATCTTACTTAAAATTGATATTCTTCAAAATCATTAAAACATTACAAATATAGTTTTTAGTTACGTTGTAATATTGTAATGGAACAAATTACAGGCGTTGCAAACCAACAAAATATATTTTATGATGATTTTATGGTAAGAGAGATCTTATATTTATAAGCGGAAAAAATGCCGGCATGGTACGGGAATTTCATAAAATAATTTAATAGACACCATGTTTAATAACTATTTAACAGCTGTATACACCTAAATGTTAAGAAAATATGGAATAAAACTTAATCAAATTATCGTCATAATTTACCTTCAGGATTATGAATGAAAGTAATTGAAAGTCCCTGAAATCTGAAAATCCTTTTAAAAAGTTTACAATTTCCTAGAATCCTTGGCAATTATTTTAAATAATTAAAAATATTTTCAAATCAATCAAATTGTAATCTCTTAATTTCGTTTGAAATCTCTAGAAGTTCCATAAAATTTTATCAAATCCTTTGATATCAAATAAAATCCCTTATAGTAATTTGTGGAGTTTTTAAAATTAGCTTGAAAGACGTCCGTAACCCTTTGTCATAAATTTGTCCTGTTGATTTTTTAAAGATATTTTGAAACTGTTTTCGAATTTTTATAAATTTAAAAAAATCTAATTTTGTATTCCTCATCAAAATATTTGAAATATCTGGAAAATTTTTTTAAACCCTCGAAATTTTTATATTTTTTTCAGATGTTAAAAAAAAACACTTAAATACCTTAAAATTATTTAAAATCTTTTGAAATCGCTTAAAATATATTTAAATACCTTAACATCTTTGAAATCATTAAAAATATTTCTTTTAATCTCGTAGAATTTTCTAAAATCCTTTAAATCCTGTGTAAAAGTCTCTTCAAGGTTCTTGAAATTTTTCAAAATCACTTACGAATTTTTGAAAACCAGCAGGTAAATTGTCTGTTAGTGCATTATAAAGATGACAGAATCCATTTTATAACTGTTGACCTTATTAAAATATTAAAAAGTTTTTCTTGCATCTGGTAGGGTTTAAAAAGTTTTTTTAAAAAGTAATAAAATAGTGGCAGTTTTACTGACAAAGAATATTCAAAGTCAACTTTCTTATGAAATTGAGCTATTATTATTTTGTCAGAAGAATGTTTTTTTTTAATATATAAACACAAATTGAAAATAAAAAGTCAAAGAAAGGCGAAAAATTTAGTTGTAGCCATAGTGATACCTACACACATAATTAATAGAATAACAGGCAGCCAGTCAAATTATATAAAACCCGATTCAATACCTGCATAAGAAATTTAGAAAAAAAAATTTTTAAACAAATAGAATTTGTTTAAACGATTCAAATTTAATTAACCCTTGTTAATAAGTATTCTACTAAATAAATAGTAATTATGTTTAATAAAAAAAATAATTTTCGAAACAGAAATTATTTGAACAAATTCAATTTGTTGAAATAATTGAAAAATAGATAATCAATATTCCATTAAACCAATAATAATCAATTTTTATTTAAAAAAATAAATTTTCGAAAAAATAACTTTAAACAAATGGAATTTGTTTAAATAATTAAAATTTAATTAACTAATGTTGATAAATATTCCGCTAGATTTATAGAAATAATTTTTATTTAAAGAAATCGAGAATAAAGCACACAGAAGGTCGATTTTATGAATAATTAACATTTTTCGTGTTAAAGGTGGGGGTGTGTTAGGGATGCCAAACCCATATGTGTGGTACATGAAATTCTTTGTTGGGTAGTCCTGAATAAACGTCTATACTTTCCCATAAGATTTTTCTAACCCCTGAAAAATTATTGCAAAAACTCCAAAAAGTAATTTTTCCCAATGCAATTTACATGGGAAATTTCAAGTTAAAATAGGCACGTGTTAAAATCAAAATTAAAAAAAAATATGACAAAAAGTATTAAAGTGCATATATTACATACTGTTGAAAGTACATGTATAAAAAGAATACTTTAGTTTTCGTATGTAAATAGATGAATGCATTTTATTTATACGTAACATTTTTTTTTTTCAGGAGATTTCGATCTTCGAAATTCATCAGATGACGATGCCTATATCAGCAAGCAGGATAATCTACATAACTTTGCGTAAGAAGTGAGATATCGTTTGTAGTTGCAGAAATTTAACAAAATTTCATTTAGGATGACAAAAATCTGAGTGTAAAGAAAATTGTAAATATTGTAGATTTTTTATTAGTTGATGCCTTTATATAATATATGTAATAGATAAATGTTACATTATGATAAATGAACCTTTTCACGGCGGTGGAATCAGAAGGCGTTGTGATTATGTGAGTACAATTTGTGTAAATGTTACACTGAGTAAACTGTTTGGTTTGACCAACCAAAATTTGGTTGACTCAACAAAATAATATGGTTGCTATACTATACAGCCAACAAAACGTTTTGGTTGAGCCAACAAAATTATTTTGTTGTATTATTTTCTTGGCCCAACCATACTGTTTTGTTGTCCCGAAAAAATTATTTTGTTGATACTAGGTACTGTTCAATTAATGAACTGTTTTAGCTTATTTTTAGATGATTTTTATATTATTTTTACTTAAATTATATTTATTTATATTATAATCGCAAGCTTTTTACAATTCGAAAAATCGGAAAGAAATTTTGCGGCGACCGGAATTCAAACAACAAAATATTTTGTTGGCCCAACAAAATAGTCTATATAGGGTTACCATCTGTCCTGGTTTTTCGGAACACGTCCTGTTTTTTCGAGGTTTGTTCTGATGTCCTGTTTTTTTTTTAATAGGCAAAAGGTTCTGGTGTTTTACGCGAACGAGATGGTAACCCTAGTATAGTTTTAACCCTGGAACTAGACCTCCATGGGGTTGTTCGTGCCCTCACACTTTTTAGTTGAAATTTTCGAAGTATTTTCATAATAAATACAGAAATTACAGAAGTAATCTTTCTTTTGTAAAAAAAATGTATATCATAAATAGTTTTTTTTAAACACACTTTAATCTGGTTGTTTAATATTTTACTGTTTTATTTCGGACGTTGCTGACTACCCGAAAGTAGAAGTGTAAACTAGTTTGTTTTCAGCTTAAGTTTTAAGATTGTATCTACAAGTACCTACTAAGTAATTGTCACCTTAAGTAAAATGAAAGATTTAAAATGCTTATAATACCATGTTAAACACGATTCCAATTTTCGTAAATTATTGAAGTGATCAGATTATAGTTTTAAAAATATAATTTGGTTTGCTTTATATGATATCTAATTAATTTTAATTTATATTTATGATTAAAATTAAAATAATACATATGCTTTAGTTATTGTCAGATTAAAAAAATAGCTTTTTTAGTAATCGAATCGTTAATTCGATAAAAGAATATTTAAACTTGCTAAAAATCATAATTTTTTATATAGAGGCAACAAGAATAGTTATTTTATGGAAAATACTTCGCCATCTGACGATAACTGATCTTATTTTCGCTATTTATTTAACTTTATTTAATTCCATCGTGTAAAATATTGTTATTGTTTCTGTTAACAATAAATCTATAAATGTAAATAATTTATCAATATTGAATCTTGTAAATTATAGTCAATTTTATGATTAATTGTGGAGCATCGAAATATATTGAATTTTCTTTTATTCTGAAAATGTATTGTCTTTTTTCTATCCCACAGCAGCGTAGGATTTCAAATTTTTGTGAAGTTAAGTTGTCCATAAATTTTAGATAAATATAATCTTTGGATTAAGTGGTTTCTGCTTTTCTTCTTATTCGTGGAAAATTTGACTTTTCAGTTTAAAGTCAATTCTGTTAACGCTTTATTATTACTGCAGGTTCCAAAACCTCTACATTCCACAGAATACTTTTAAGGGGTGACGTACCCACCCAGTGAGCACAAAATTTGTCGACGTCTTCATTTTGGCACAAATTTTGGCACAACTTCACGACATCCTATGTCCATATCTTTAAGGTGTCTTTACGATGTTGCAAAGTCAACGTAAAAACGTACGACGTGTTTACGATATCGTAAAGACATCTTAAAGACATGGACATAGGATGTCGTAAAGTTATGGTAAAGATGTCGTAACGATGTCGTAAAGACGTCGCCAAATTTTCTGCCCACTGGATATACTTATTAGAAATTTCAAAAAATCGATTTTTTATTGCATATTCTGAAAGTACAACATTTCAAAAGGATTCTCAGAAAATTTCAAATTAATCCGGCAGTATTTTTCAAAATATACGTCTTAGGCTGGCGTCCCATGATTTCGTTTTGCGTTGCGTCATAATAAGAGATATGAGAGAAAAAGACAGAAGTATACTTTTGCCTCTTTCTCTCTCATTATGACGTAACGCAAAACGCAATCATGTGACGCCACCCTCAGATTGGAGTCGCCACTGAAAATATGAAAAATGTAAAAAAATGAAAAAAATAAAATAAAAAGGACTGTTGCTGCAGCTGATAAGGCGAAGGAAGGCTCATGCGAGTGGCTATTCACTCTCGAATCAGCCACTTTTACCGTTTGAAATCAAGGAGGAATCCAAAGTAATAAAAAACCAAAAATGCGAAGTCTTAACTAATCAAACAAAATTTTAGTAATCACTTTAATCTAAAAAGGAATCAATGAAATCTTGGCTTTAATTCATGTTAAAATGAAATCATCTAGTTAACTCACTTTATATAGGCAATCTGTATTTTTAAGAAGGGAATCTGTAAATTTAAGAAGGCAATCAGAGGCAGTCTGAAGCAGAATCGAGTGCAGTCCAAGATGCAGTCAAAGGGAATCGAGGTTCGAACGGTTGTGAAAAGATTCTCGTGCGCGGAAATATTGCGCAGTGACCTGCTTTGTGTAGCTACGTCAGTTTTCGGCTGTTTTCGATTTTGACCTCAAGCTCATCTCATTTTGGTCTCGAGTACATATTACCAAGAATTTTTTCTGAAATCTGAGAGTTAACATTATGCTAAAGAGGAATCTATTGCATTTGGCAGGAAGTAAGCGGGAGTCAGCTTAAAATCGCAAAGCAAAGGTGGAATCTGGCTGTCAATCAACGGCAGTCAGGGGCATGTATTACTTACCCGATCCCTCCCTACCTTACCGACATTTTTTTCTCTGTAACGCTACGTCTACATTTATTGAGATATCATATTGAAAATTTCTATATTTGAAGCTAAAGCCTTAAGGTACGTTTGTCTGGTCCTAAATATTGACATTAAAAAATTTTTTTTTTTATTTTTACAAAAATTTTAAACCAGATAAACATACATTAGCATATTTTCTTTAATTTTATCAATTTTCAATTTGATATCTTTATAAATGTAGACGTAGCGTTACAGAGAAAAAAATGTCGGTAAGGTAGGGATCGGGTAAGTAATACATGCTTTGAAATCGCAAAGCAAGAGTGGAATCTGGCTAATCTTAGACATTAGTTTTGAAATCATTTGAAATTAATTGAAATCAGTTGTCAAGATTCACCTGATTTCAGAGTGAATAGTCCCTCGGGCTCATGCATTACAAAAACGCAATTTTTTCTCAAAAAATGCCGAAGCTGATAAAAATTTTTTTATATAATTGAAGCCCCGGATGCAATAACGGGACGCGCGCTCGAAAACGCATAAAAGTATTGTCCAAGCATCTCGTGATATCCAAATTTTAAAGTTTGAAAAATTAAATTTTTTAAAATGTAAGCTTATAAAGAATAATAAAATGGAACTTTTTTCTGTGTCAAGTTTTTTTGTCCAATGTATATTTTTAATACTAAAAATGAAAAAGGGAAAAAAAATTTTCTCCAAAATCAATTATGTTTTAAAACCTAAATCGTGAAATCTCAGCCAAATATTATTGAATCTGTTTGAAATTTGGTATACACACGCAGTATACCCTAGCGATGCCAAATTAATCAAGGAAATAATTTAAGCTGCCTATTGTTTAATAGTAATTAGTTGCAAATTCATACTGGTCGATAAGCACGTTTTTTTAGTTTCAGCGAAGAAAAGTATCGAGGGAACTTTATAGTTGAGAGAACTTCCAGTGAGACATTTGTTCCTTACTATTCAAGGAAGATTTTTGGAAATTTTTAGATCGATTCATTAAAAATTGATGAAAATATCCACTATGTAAGAAAGTATGCGACGCCGTCTACAATTACACTGTGAGCTTCTTACCGTTTGTCTGTACTCTTGTCGGTACTCGTCTATAAGGATGCGACATGCGCTTTGTTACATAATGGATATTTCCGTTAATTTTTAATGAATCGATCTAAAAATTTCCAAAAATCTTCCTTGAATAGTAAGGAACAAATGTCCCACTGGAAGTTCTCTCAACTCTAAAGATCCCTCGATAATTTTCTTCACTGAAACTAAAAAAACATGCTTATCGACCAGTATGAATTTGCAACTAATTATTATTAAACAATAGGCGGCTTAAATTGTTTCTTTAATTTTTTAGGTATCGCTAGGTATATTTGGTATACACACTGCGTGTGTATACCAAATTTCAAACAGATTCAATAATATTTGGCTGAGATTTCACGATTTAGGTTTTAAAACATAATTGATTTTGGAGAAAATTTTTTTTCCCTTTTTCATTTTTAGTATTAAAAATATACATTGGACGAAAAAACTTCACACAGAAAAAAGTTCCATTTTATTATTCTTTATAAGCCTACATTTTAAAAAATTTAATTTTTTAAACTTTAAAATTTGGATATCACGAGATGCTTGGACAATACTTTTATGCGTTTATTATTATGTAAACTCCCTACAGGTTTAAAGATTAGTTATTTACACTTGATTATGTTGAAAAAACCAAGCTTCTGCCTCTAAAAATAGCCAAACAGTGCATTTGTTAATTAAATTTATTTAAAAAATCATTAATTATTATTGAATGACTAAATCAGGTAAGTAAGTGACATTTATTTATAACTGTTAGCCGATTCATTAGAAGAAACTTCATTTACACTAACGTCGGAAATTGTCCGTACGATTAGCGCAAGCATTATTAAAAACTCGGTGAAAAAAAGAGATAGAATATTTGATAAAAAACAGTTGGAAAGCTTATGAAATTCCTCGACTTCAACTTTTTGCGTGATGTAGGACAACTTTCCTAGATAGTTGCTTCATTGATTCTAGATTCTAGATAGATTATATACTTAAATTACGTAACAACACAAGGGGGATCAGGGGATATTTCATTCATTTATGTAATTTTTTAAAATGCATATTTTGTAAATATTGATTATATATTTACGAACATTCACACGTTCTATGTTTACACGATGATTTTGTGCTGACACCGAAGTAAAGAAACGCATTCACCTAGTAGCTACAAGCGATTACATGTTTTGATCCGCGAAAATCGACAGTGATGTAGTTTCTCCTTGTGTTTGAAGTGCGATAAATCGAAGTGAATGAAGGCAAGAAAAGTAAGTATCATATATTTATAAAGGGAATTCAATATATTTTGTGATATCATATCGGTTTCATGAAAATGTTAGCACTAAAAAAATTTCTGGTCATTTTTTGAGAGCTCTACATTTTCCAGTATGGGACACCAAAATTTTATCAGATGTGGGCACCTTACTTTTTTCATTTAGCGCGTGTGTCTGAAAAACTATCAAAAATTATTATTAGTGTTAACATAACTTCTCCTGACGGGGTCCAGGGGTTAAAAAACAAAAATAAATAAATAAAAAATTGAATGCAACACGTGCCATCGGCCAGTGCATTTGAGATGCGCTGACATGCATGCCGGTTATTATACCTGCATACACTGCGATTCCGACGACGAATAATTTTTATTTTCATTCTTATATTTATTTTTGCTGCTATGAAGGCTTTTTAGTTATTTTTCATTACTCTTTGTGTCATTACAGGTTTGAAAATGAATAAATTTCCTTTTTTCCTCCATTTCGTGGCGTTTGATTTCATATTTATCAATATTTAGAAGACTTTTCAGGGGTGCCCACAACCGGTTAAAAAAATTTTTTCGGTCGAAATCGAGTACTCTATAAAAAGTTGAATATTTTTTTTTTCCAACAAAAACAAATCAATCCTATCACTAGTAGTTAGCTAAGGTCTCTAGCTTTCTATTGATATGCTTATTGCTGCATAAAATTCATTTGGTCAAAAGTTATAACTATGCCTATAACCAGACCACCTCTCCTACTACCATTAATTTTAAGTCTCATACCTTATTATTTCTCGAAACCAAAAATTACAGGAGGGGGGGGGGGTTTATTAAGTGCCTAATATGCGTTACATAATTTCAGTACAATTCCTAAATATTTTATATGCTAACGGCATTAAGTTCCATTAATTAATTAATTAGTTTTGCGAAATAAAAGAGTAAACTGAAAATCATGCTTATTCTCGTTAAATAAATAAGCTACTATAGCAGCGTACACTATCTTTTAAGCTCAGTTTATTTTTGCAATTCAGCAGTTTATAGCGGACGACCAGCTAGCTGACATTACAGAATTTCCAACCTATGTATTTCATTATGCATTGTTCGTAATTATAACGGTGCACATCTTTCCGCATTGTTCATCGATTAGTGGTAATTGTCAGTTCCAAATTTTTTCTTTGCTGTCACTCTTGAATGATTCGTATTTATTGTCTTCGTTTTACATTTAATTGGTGTTAAAAATTAAATTTATTCAGTTTTTAAAAAGTTAGTAAAGTAAACTCATTATATTTAATATTGATCTAATTATGAGCATGTGATACGTCACCATAATAGCAATTCAGTTCCGAAAATTTTAAATTTCGCGTTTTAGAGAAAAATATTTATTATTGCGTACGTAAAGTTTGAGAAACTAAATTTGCTCTTATGGTAAAATATCACATGCTCTTTTGAGTGTTGGAATAAAGTTTTAAAGACAAAAGTCGACTTCCTCACTTTACTCAAAAAATACTATAATTAGATATTTTTTAGTTTACGGTACTAATTTTAATACTTTTTTTTTTAGAATAAAGAGCTCAAATTTCAAAGGTAGATTTTTAAAAGTTTCATTAATTCTCAGTAACTTATATTTTTTTAAATTTCATTCACTAAAAATTCATTGTCAGGGTGTCTAGCGGACCGAGAAACCGTGAGAAACCGGGAATTTCATTTAGGACCGGGAATTTTTGGTATTTTATTGAAAAATCGACTTTTCTCTAATTTATCTTCTTTTTATTCCATTTCGACTTTATCAAATTAAAGAAAATAGCTTTAAAAATTTTTAAAAACGCGCTCGATTATTTTGTTGTACTTCTTACAGCTTCAAGTCATTCAAAAGCCAATCAAGTTTTCAACAAAAATGTTTGCGAGATTTTTGAGATATTTCGTTATATTACTTTTTTTTAGAGAGAAATTTCTAAAGGTTTCTGGGAATTTCAAGGAATTTTAAATGTTGTCTGGGAATTTTTAGAGATTTTTAAGAATTTTTCGCATGGATTCAAGAGATTTTTTATTTTAAAGACATAAGATATTATAATTATAATAATTATATAATTATATTATGTTATAATATCTTATTTCTCCTAATTATATTATCACTAGACATCCTGATTATAAATCATAAACATGTCACTTAAATTTTCATTAACCGTCACTTTTTCTAAGATGTTGATGGCTCCACTTTTTTTTAAATAATTTTAAGAAGGAACATGCGCCAGGTAAAATCCAAGATTTTAGAATGCCCTTGAAATATGTTATAGTTATATTAATTCCGCGTCATTTAGAATTTTTTTAGAATTTTTTACTGCTTGGTATAAAAAATATAAGCTTTTAAATTAACATTGTATCTTATGGAAGTATAACATAGCAGAATCACATGACTGAAGATTTCTCTTCGAAAATCCAACTTAAACACTCAAAAAACTATTTTTATTAAAGAATGGACCTTACTTGTCTCGGCAAAAATAAAAAATTGGTATCTACCTGGGTTCAATTTTTTATAAATTAACCTTGAAGCTCAAAAAATCAGTTCTCAACAAATAAAACGAATAAAACTAAAGAAACGTGGTAACGTTGTAACCTGCATTTCCTTTGGAGCAGAAGATATAGCCGATTTAACAGACGATTTTTGAATATTAACAAATACTACAGCTGACTAATATGAAGTCAAAATGTTGACTGACTTCCGCAACGTTGCCCCGTTTCTTCGCATTTTTTTCTAATTTTCTAATTTATAAAATAACTAATAATATTAGGTTTTCAGACATGAAACATAAATAACTGTTATTAAGAAGCACAATCTATATCAAACAAACAATTTACGTATTAAATAATATTGATAGGAGTCTTTTATAATAATTGAAATCATAAACTTTAAAAATTTTTTTTTGTAAATTATTCAATGATTTTATAATTAATTTATCAAATTTTTTGGAAATCTGACACAATATTAAATTAAAGAAGTTTTGGATACTACTTTTGTATTTTATATCAGTCTATGAAATCTTTTACAAACAAAATTTTTTAAATTCAAAAGTTGCGCATGTTCCTCCCTTAACTTTAAATATTTGTTTCATTATACTTATAACATTAATTGGAGTGCATTATTAAAATAAGTTATATGCAAGTGGCCCTTTCCATTTCAAAACAACCGGTACTTAAATATGTTGTTTTAGGGTCAATTTCATGAGACAGGCATTTTTTAAGCTAAAAAAATGTTTACCTTTCATTTTTCGACATTATTGTTTTTGCCGTGAAAATCGATTTTTCTCGTATTCTGTGGGAACTTTTTTTTTCAAACGCGCATAACTTTAGTAAAAATTGATGTATTTGAACAAATATTTTTTTAAATTATGTGTAATCGTTTTTCAAAGTCAAAATTATAATGAGCAGTTTTTGTAATTATTAATTTACATAACAATAAACAACTAGCTGTGAATTCGTCTCGGATGTTTAATTTAAGGGTATATTGGAATCAAGTTCTAAGCTAAAAATTCGATTTCTTCATTTTACTCAACAAATATTAAATTTGGAATTTTGTCCCTTTGTAGAATTAATCAAGTTTTAACTAGCATTATGTGTGTTACGAACCAATAATTCCCTAAATGAAAAGAGTGTCAAATAAACAATTAGGAAAGCTAGGCTGGTCGGAGAGTTACAGAAAAGAAGAAATAGGAGATCTATTTCGTTAATTATTTTTGCGGGATAAGTTTACTCCAATCCTCATCCGAGAATAAAAATCTGTTATCTGATGGGAGATTAAATAAATAAATAATTTGTTTAATTGTAATTTAAATCATATATATTCTGAAACCCCCGAATTCAATTAACAATGTTTCCTTTGTTTTGGACAAATTGGTTTAAAATATATTTCTATCGAGTTATGTTACTACAATTAAGAGAGTATAAAAGAAATAAATTAGGAACGATACATGTATATTACCTTCCCGTTGTGAACTTATTCTCTACCATCAGGGATGAAGCGGAGCTACAGTTGACGATCCGTTTCTTCCCCAGTGGGCGTTATTTATTTATTTGTTCGTTGTTTTAATTCTTGAACAACTCTATTCCGTAATTGTCTAATCACATTCACTCGTCAATTTTTCCCACGCTTCACTAAATTGTTCTTTATTTACACTAAAATGACACAAATGGCTTTTAACCGAAGCAAGTGAGAGCAATTAAATCTCAACACCCCTTCTTGTGCATTTTAATATAAATAATGAGCCTTAATTTCTAGAATATGAAATTCCCACTCGTTTTGAGATTCGAGTATGAAGATCTTTCTAGTGTGATTTAAAAATTTTGATTGAATTATTTATTGGCGCTCACCGTTCTTGAAGCAGAAATAATTTTATTTCCAGGAACTCCTCCAACACTAATACACTTAATATCTTAGTAAAGTACTCTTCAATACGAGTGTAAAAGTTCGTCAACTTTTAGGAATCACTATAGTCAATACTCACTCAAGCTAGAATTTTTATTCAGTCCTCCAATGACGTATTTTTCTAAGAAAATTCCCGCACTAATAAATTATCTCACTTTAAATGGGACGCACTCTTCCGAATGCCGTATCCAGTTACTTAGGATACCAAAGGAATCCAGTTTATGCGTTTTTATTTAATCAAATATGATTTTAAATAAATTTTGAGAACTGGAGTCCTTTGTCCTCAAAGTTGAGTAGAATTTGGAGGTTTAACGTCCCTCGTTCAATTCGACTCGACTTTCAGGTTCCTTCGGGACAATTTTTCGGCACTTACGGTTTTTCGGATTGTCGTAGAAGCTCGACGTCTAGCTTCCCTTTTCGCAAATATTTCCAGGCCACCCGACAGGAGAGCGCGGTTACCAAAAGAAACTAAGAGACGGGCACTGACTTTTTTTTGGTGTTTCAATAATTAAAGAGACTTCCGAACTCGAAATGGAGACTCGTCAGTATGATCGGTCGATCTGCCAAGAGCAACTAAATTGTCTTAATTTTATAATGCCCAAAGTAGGTGAGCTATCGGTTGATTTGGTGGGAAATTTCTGAGGAGTCAGGAAATTTTATTGGCTGATGGATATGAAGTGTTTTGAAAGACCAAAAGAATTTTGGTACTTGCATTTTTATTCGTATAATGCAATTTGATTGTACTGCAGAAATGCGAATTTCTGTTGGTAATTTGATCGGGAGCAAGAAACCCATGATCGGTAGATTACAGAACTTGTATCTTCGCTGTACAATAGGATCTGAAGTTAATGAACTTTCAGTATTGAACATTTTGCAATGTTCCAATGGTATCTGCTTATTTAAAGTGATTTCTCAATTCTATTTTTCAACTCAACTTTATTTGAGTGTCTATTAAATAGAATTTAATTTATTATTTTGCTACTGCTTATTATGATTTCGAAAAGAAAAATGCGGAAGGATGAAATTGATTTAGGAAGGTCGTGTGAGAGAGGCGGGGTGTCCGATAACGCACCTTAGAGCAGTCACTATTCGTTCGAATGGCATGCTTAATGTGTGAGTGCTCATCTCCTTAGTTGAAGCTGTAGACGTCAGCTTCTTTTTGATTGATTCATTCCTTATCATTAATTACTTAATTCTAATAATTCTTAGTCCTTATTTATAACTACTGCTACTTTTACTTTGTAAAGTTTAATTCAGGCTTCGAGGCTTGCTTAAGTATTTGTCGTCGAGCTGTTGCGTTAGCAGCTCGGGTAACCGATGCCAGTGACCTCAGAAAATATTCTTTATATACTTATTTCATTTATTCAGATTACTTGCGAAATTTAAAGAAGCAATCTTACTGGCGTTAAATAAAAATATTATATTATTAAAAAAAATAGAATAATATAATTTTATACAAATTTAAAAAAAAATGAATATTTTCATAGGGTTGGTACGTAACAATGTGCACAGAGCCGAAAAATATTTAATTCAAATATTTTTTAAGTAAAATAATTTGAAATCATTGAAAATATTGAATTTTGAAGTCAGATTTTGAATTCTTCGCTTTATGCATAAAGTGTCGAAACTAAATATTTGTTCGCTCTGTATGCACTATTATAATTGAAAAAAATTAGCGCTACAGAGCGAAAAAATATTTATCTATAATTTTCGTTGAGTAAAAAATGGAGAATAGAATTTTGAGCTTAACATTTGGGTCTAACGCCCTTAAGTATATTATTTATATTTTTTGTGCTCATTTGTTGAGCACTTTACTTCCTCATAGAGGAAGCATTAACCATTTTCCTAAATATTTAAAAATATATATAATTGTTTTTCCTCAACACAAAATTTATTCAAATTCATCAATTTTTACAAAATCTAATATTTATAATTATAATAATTATAAATATAATTATGCTTATAAAATGCAATGTTGTAATTTTAATTTTTGAAATATGCATTCTATTGAGAACTGAATTCCACATCTTTGATTTTATTTTTTTTCTTTGTTAAAACCTGTGCTCAGAGCTATAGCTTTAAAAATTTTATAATGAAAGTTGACGACAATATGTTCTAATACAGTACCTATTATATTTTCTACCAATCTTAAGGGCGTTAGATAATGGGAACTTATAAATTTTTTTGGGTTCCCCCAATATTTAATTTGAAGAGTAGATTTCAGGATAAATAGAAGAACTCACCAAATATTTCGCGTCTGACGAAATCCTAGAGTGCATCTTCGCGCATCATCGTCGCGTCAGGAACTTTTTTGATATCACTTGACATGTCAGAAATATGACAAAGATGGAGGCCAACCAATCAACCATCTGAAACTGATAATTTTAGTTCCGAAAATGCCTGTTTACACTGTTTGAGCGTAAGTGATGCACTCACAGATGGTTGGCCTCCATCTTTGTCATATTTCTGACATGTCAAGTGATATCAAAAAAGTTCCTGAGGCGCCAAATTTTTATGTCGCAAAGTTCCGTAAAGTTTCTTTCAGAGTTTAAAAGTTTATATTGTGGAAGGACTCTGTGCAGAACGTTTTTTTTTATTTAGTGATGGTGTTATGTCTATAAAATAGTGAAAAGTGGAGTGACTTTGAAAATCGTCATCTCTTCCCGCGATTTATCTGCTCGGCATGCATTTCTCCGTTTCAGAAAATGAATATTTGTAGTCAAAATATACATTTTCTGAAGAATAACGCGATGCTTTTTTTGTAAGATGCACTCTAGGATTTCGTCAGACCCGAAATATTTGGTGAGTTTATTTTATTTATCCCGAAATATACTCTTTAAATTAAATACTGAGGCAGGGCCGTCTTTATTATTGGGGGCACCCAAAACATTTTCTAAGTTCCCATTATCCAACGTCCTTAAATTTTCAATCTTCATTTATATAAAAGAAAAAATTATTTTGTGAACTGCCTCAAAAATGGTTCCTAAAAAATATTCACTTTGTTTATCGACTGATGTCTATCGAAATGAAAACTTCATCTTAAAAAGATATTCGAAATATTATAAAATATTATTATAAAATTATTATAAAAAGAAATTTTATATAGGGGAGAAACTATGCATGTTTTTACATTGCGACATAAGAATAATACTCGTAACAAATACTAACCACATTCTAATAATCACTATATTATTATTAACATTTTAATAAATTATTATACATTTTTTATCATGTTTTAATAAAAATATGCTGTTTTTCTCATCCAATGGACTTAAAATATATCTGAAACAGATTATTTAAAATAAATACTTGTAACTATTAAATTTTTCTTATTTTTAATAAAAATTATACACAAATTCTAAATTTAATCACTTTAATTTAGAAAAAAATTATTTTCTCAACTAAAACATACTCCAGACAAGTGAACAGTATAAGTAATATTTCTATAAAAAATATGTTTTTTATTATTAATATCAAACTAACACGTGCCCTACGCGCACGATTATTTGTTTTACTTCTTATACAACTTCAACTCATTCAAAAGCTAATCACTCTTTTAATCTGAGCCAGCAGAATTTCGCTGACTCAAATTTAGAGTTCAGATTACAAACAACAATGTTTGTGAGATTTTAGAGACATTTCGTGATATCACCTTCATAGAGAGGAATTTTAAAAAGATTTTTTAGTATATTTAAAAGATTTCGCAGCATTTTAAGGAATTTCAGGTTATTTATCGACAATAATCGACAATATCGAATCTTTTTTATAACCTGGGAACTTTCGTCGATATTCACTCACAATCTGAAGCATATACTGTTTCTGTTGTTCGTTTTTCGTAAATAATGTGTTATATTCTTCCATAAGCTTAAAAAAATAATAAAAATAAAAAATAAAAATAAATAAATAAAATATTAAATAATAAAATAATACGTCGTGAGTTTGGGTAAATAATCCAAACTACTCATTTATATCAATTTTAATGATACTGATTTATTCAATTACTGAATCACTGTTTTATAAAAAATTGCCCGGCTGCAACAAGCAGCACGTCCTGTCGGTACGTTTGTTAAGACTATAAATAACTTAATCTACCTCTGTTCCCACAGACAAAAAGTACCTTAATATTACTACGCGATACTCATTACTTAATTTTCATAAATACGAGCATCCTAGAGGTGTTCCTTGGCACCTCGCAAAACTCGCAATCAGACACCCTTTGTCGCATCTTAGCGTGAGAAACCATTATATGCTTAAACCTAGAAAAATTATCTTATACTCGACAGAATTTATCGAAGAAAAAAATTCCGAGTGTTTGTGTGTCTAAAATAATGTCTGCACCCTTCTTTTTTCGCATATCTCCATTCTCCTTTTTAAACAAAACTATTGTATTTTGTTCAAAAAGAGACAATGATCCCCTCTGCTGCCATCGAGATGTTACGGACCAATGATATTCCTAAAAGAAAACCGTGTCAAGAAAATTTTATTATTTTTGCAGGATAAGTATTCTCCAGTCCTCATTCGATGATAGAAACAGATATCTGATGGGAGGTCAAATTAATAAATTCAGGTTATTTGTAATATCAGTGATTTATATTCTGAAACACCCAAGTAGAATTAATTCAATTAATAATTCCCTCTAATGTTTCAGGCGAAATATCGGATGATTGGATTTAACATATTATTCTAAAGACAAGAAAGTAAAGGTTTGAACCGATACAAGTAGTTTCTTACCCTATTGTAGCTTACTTTCTATCTTCAGGGATGAAGCGGAGTTACACTTGGTGGTCTGATTCCTCCCTAGTGGTCGGTATTTATTTATTTGTTCCGTTGTTCTATTATAACAACTCTAGTCCTTGACATTCGATTCACTCTCGCACGTCAATTTCTCCTACGCTTCACTTAAATGTTCTGTATTTAAACCAAAATTACACAAATCACTTTTAACCGAAGTGAGTGAGAGCAATTAGATCTCAATACTCCTTCTTGTGTATTTTAATATAATTACAGATATCTATTATCTAGAAAAGAGATTCCCACTCGTTTTGCGATTCGAATTTGAATTTCTTTCTAGTGGGAATCTCTGAAGGAGATTTCCTTGTTTTTGAAGTTTGGATACACTGTTATTTTGCTCACCGTTTCTCAATGTAGAAGTTCGTTAACTGCTAGAAATCACTGTCGAATTTATCTACTTGAGCTAGATAAGTCTTATCAGTCCTCTAGTAGAATACCCGCGAGTGAACTCCTGCACTTTTCTTTTATTAAACTCTTTACAAGGATGCACTCAAAACATGCCATATCCAAAAGGTAAAAATAATTCCTTTAGGATAACCTAAGAAATCTAGCTGATGAATTTTATTCAGCCAAGTAAGGCTCGAAATAATTTAGAAGATTGGAATTCTTTGTCCTCAAAATCAAGTAGAATTTAGAGTTTTACGTCCCTCGTTCAATTCGACTCAACTTTCAGTTACCTTCGGTATAACTTTATCGGCACTAAAGGATAATCGGCTTGTCGCGGAAACTTCACGTCTAGCTTCCCTTTTCGTGATTTTGTCCAGGCCATCCGACAGGAGAGCGCGGTTACGAAAAGAACTAATGAGACTCATTTCAACACTTCTCCGTGTTGAAATGAGAGAGACTTCTGAACTCGAGATAGAAACTCATCACTATATTGCCAAGAGCAACTAATTTGCCTTGATTTTATAATGTCCAATGTAGGTGTGCTATCGGTCATTTTGGTGGGAAATTTCTGAGGAGTCAGAAATTTTCGATTGGCTGAAAGATTTTGGATGAATTGCAAGACCAAAAGAATTTTGGTGTTAGCACTTTCGATCGTATAACGCAATTTGATCGCTCTGCAGAAATGTGAATTTCTGCTGCTAATTAGATCGAGGGCAAGAAACCCATAATCGGTAGCTTCTGAATTTCGAAATGATTCTTTTTGTTGTGCAATTGAATAGGAATTTGTTGAACTTTTATTATTGAACATTTTGCAATGTTCATTGATATTCATTTTTTTAGAACGATTTCCCAATTCTATTTTTCAACTCAATTTTATTTGAGTGTATATTAAATAGAATATAATTTGCTAATGTGTTATTACTTTAATAGAATCTTGAAGAGAAAAATGCGGAAGAATGAATTTGTTATAGTTAAAGCTATAGACTCATGCTTCTTTCTTTTCATTATTTCCTTTCATTCTATACTATTATACTAGTTTTATAATTTATATTTAATTTTAATAATTTATAATTATAATTTCGTTCATTTGTATTTGGAAATTCAGTTCATGCTTCAAGGCTTGCTCAATTATTTTTCGCCGAGGTTTTGCATTAGCAGCTCGAATTACCGTTACCAGTGACCTCAGAAAATATTCTCGATATACTTAATTCATTTATTTAGATCTCTTGTGAAAATTAATGAAGCAATCTTGTTAATGTTAAATTCCTTTAAAAAAATGTATAAAAAATAAAAATGAATACTTTCGTAGGGCTAGTACGTAACAGAGAAACCCGTCTCGATGAATGTGCCCGTCAAATAGTGTATCTTTACAATTTTGACATCTAATTATCGAAGTGAGGTGGGAAATTTGAGTGATTGTATAGATTTCCTCATTTTTTTTTAAATTTTTTGTTCCGGCGCTCCAACACCCTTAAGAAATTAATAATTTTCAAGGTTTTTTGGAATTTTTAAGGATTTTCAAGAGGTACCTAGAAATTTTAAGAAGTTTTAACGAATTTTAAAGAACCTGGAAGTATACCTCAAAAAGTATACTCTATTCTGACCATTACTAACGGTATACAATTGTGCATAGTATACACAGTATACAAACACTCGTAAACACTCGTATACATAGGTCCGGGGACTCTCGTGTTGGGGGAAGTTCCCTAACGTAAGCCAAAAAGTTTCGCGAATCTGCCACATTACCACACGGTGCATTAGTATAGATTACGTGTGAACCACGCCGTTTGATGTACAAATAGCAATTTTTGAAATTAACCGGAAGCTTTAACTGGACCTGTGCATACGACCGTGCAGTTGTGCGAACTTGGCTTGTGCATTTTCAACTTTTCGAATATAACAAAAATGATTGAGACTAGGAAAATGTTATATGCATGTTTTTTGTTTGAAAGTTCCTGTTGAATCTAACGGTTCTATTGAAATTTAGATAATCATTAATTCTCCCCATGATAATTTGTTATAAATTAATCGGCGTTTTTGAAAAATCACTTTTTCGGCAAAAATTCGTCATTTTTTGCATTTTATTCAAATTAATTAAAATACCGGATGGAAAACGGATAAGAATCGGACAGCAGTAAGTTCTACTCTGTTCGCTTCAGAATCTATAATCCTCGTAGCAGAACGACCTTAAAAGAGTTACTGTCTTCGCGTATTTTAACCAAACGGGTAAGAAGTCCGAGCAATTTTATTTCAGTTATGAATTTTGAGAGCTCCTAAGTTTTAGCTAAACTTAGGTCCGCGATCTCTTCCTGAGGATTGCGACGAGCACTTCGTTGGTTTCTATCTTGGAGGTGCGAAGTGTACTGTCTGGAGTAGGAAATTTTGATGATTAAGTAAATTTTGATTGGTCGATATTAAATCGAACGATCGATCGGTGACTTCTTAAATTCTTCCTCAATGAGATTTATTGCAAGGAGTCATTGCCCGTATTAGTTGGATGGTATTTCTTAATTTTTAATTACGCATCTTTGTTGTTTTGGTTGTTTCGAAAATGAATTTATAAGGTAATTTTGAAGACGGTAACGAGATCCCGATGTACAGAGGGCATTGACGTTATATTAGAACATATGCTTCTCGTATTTTGTAGAAACTATCTTCCTTCTTTCTTTATCGTTCTTTCATTCATCATTCATTCCTTTTTAAAAGTTCGTTGACTTAAAAATTATAATTTTCATCATTAAACTAAATTCTCTTCATCGCGCTCTCCTACACCTTGAATCTCTAGTGCATTAAAATTCTAAATCTATAATGCTCTAGTCGTGAGCCGAAGTTAATTTTCTGACATAATTTGAATAATTATAGGGACTGGTAACAAGAGTTTTCTATTTTAAAAAAATAAAAAATTCAGAATTCCATTTTTATCAAAGAAATAAAAAGTTTTCATTCACAGAATTTTGAAAGTTACCTTTCCAAAAAAAATTTTAATGTCCACAAACATGTTTTTACAACTACCGCAGCATCTCTTCAGTAGCTCAGAAGAGAAAAAACGCAACTCTCGAAAGTTTTCCCAAGATAAATTCCCAATAAAAGAAAGAAGAGAGACAAAAAAATTCGTTACAAAAAGAATTTGTTACGAACCAAAGTTTTAATTTTCAATTAGTAAATCCGGGTAGAAATATTTTAAAAATTAATTTAGACAAATCGTAGAAGTAAACAGAAAAGAAAGATCAAAGGAATTGATCTTTTAATTATTTTGCGGGATCCTAATCTTCTATCCACATCCAAGGATAAAACATGTCATCCTATGGGAGAAATGAATGAGAAAAACAAGTTTAATTATAATAACAAGATTATATTCTAAAACCCCCAAAGTTGTACCCATGAAACAATCGATTATTTAATTTAGTTACAATTTGATAATTTTATAGAATAACATTTGTCACAGAATAAGATATAATATTGGAACGATATAGATCGCTTACCTAATCCTATTGTTGGTTAAGATTACCATTAGGGATGAAGCGGATGTCAATTAATTATTCCGTTTTATTCCCATTGGGCTGTATTCACTTGTTTTGTTTTTCGTTAGCGATTTCGATAACTCAAATCCTTCAATTAACATTTTCGCGAGTTAATTCCTTCCACGCTTTGCGTTTTTCATTGAATTTATATAGAAATCACGTTAGTTGGCTTTTAACTAGAAGGCATGAGGGCCATTAAATCCCAACACCCTTCTCTAAATATTTCTACATAAGCTCGGCTTATTTGTTTAAAAATTATAATTCTTGCTAATTTTGAGATTCAAGCCCGGATTAGAATTTATTGCCGTTTTAAATTATGATTTAAAAAGTTTGATTTGGAGAGTAATTTCCTTATAATTTGAACGGGGCCGATTTCAAAGGATTAAGATCATGTCTCTACAATTAATAATTCACTCACTCTCCAAGTGTGATGAACACACTATTATTTAAAAGAAACAAACGGAACTGGTCCAGAGGATGAAACATCGATCGGCAAGAGAGAAATTAAGAGGAGACAGAATTCTTTACCTTTGCTATCGGATCACAAGATCGTAGTTCACGCCTCTACGGAATAAAAAATAAAATTCACATTTGTTCAGTGGCTAGATTTACACTTAATCACAACTCTCAACTCTCCAAGTGTGATGAACACATACTTATTTAAAATAATCGAACGGAACTGGTCCCGAGGATGGAACATCGATCGGCAAGAGAGAAGGATTACGAGTTTACTTGCCAGAATTTTACATTTGCAAAAATCGAATTCTATTTTCTACACTACACTTGGGAAGTTTCGGATTAATTCTGAACTTTGAGAGGTTAACGTCCCTCGTCTAAATGTCCCAATCAGGTATTCTTTCAAGACAATTTTCCGGCATAATTTGGATTTTTATAAAAGTTGAGGATAAAACTATTTACCCTTCGTGTGATCAGTAGAAATCACGGCCATCCGACAAGAAGGCGTGGAAACAATAGCGACGATTTAACTCGAATCGGGCGCCGATTTTCCGAGGTATAGAATTTGGAGAACTTTTTTATCGAGTAAAGAAGAATATCAGACAACAATCCTGTTGTGCTTGTACTTCATAAGATTGCTCCTGAAGTTGGGTTTTCGACATGTGCGAACAACATCCTAGGATTACTACACCTGCTAATATTTTTGGGAAGCATAGATAGCCTATTATTCCCATGAGAATAGTTCCTATCCCCAAATATGATCCATGAATCAAATAGGACTGCATTGTGCTAGTGTCTCGCTGGTTACTCATTTCATTCAGTTGTAATTCCAGCATTCTGGAGCCAATTGCAGTAATCCAATTTCCGGTAACGTAACATATTTGTTGGGTTGTAGTGGATACACTATTTGTCCTTCGATCTGATCAACCAGAGAGAACAACCGAACACCAAGGATTCTCATATAATTCCAATTTGATTTTTGCTGGTATGAGATTTTTATGTTGCATTGTTTTAGAGCTTCCTGCGAGGGTTGGCTCAGCAATTGACTTTCACAGCATCCTTGCTTTATTACGTCATAAGTGGGATGGTGTAATTGACAAATGTAATTATTTAATTTCTTGCAAAGGCTGATATCTTCAGACTTCAGCAATACATAGTTTCTTTCCGATTCGTCCATTGTTATGTACGCGAATTTAGAAGATACATATGCTCTTCCTGAACCATTCTTCAGAGCTACCTGATTTACCAGTAGAGGATGTATTTAGTATAACGAGAAATCAGTTCTTTCCAATAATAGTATATCTAATAGAACCTTTAGTATTCCTTGTTCGTATATGATAGTGGCCTTGGATATCTTGGCCAATTCTTCCACACTGATGTTAGGTCCGCTGACTGGAAAATCCATTTTTGAGACATTATCTTGTACATCACTGTAGATAGGTTCTAATTGTTGTGAAGTTAATAAAGAAGGATGTAGTTCTCCTTTTCTTGTCGCCTGAATCGCGGATATGAATCTGCTGACTGAATGAATGTAATCATCAAGTCCTGTATCTATTCAATTTAATATTCTATTTAGAGCGTAGGTGTAGTTATATGTGTAGTAAAAATCGCTCATTTGGTCTAAACTGTCAGTGATATTTGTTGGTCGATCTTGACAATCTTGCATGAATTTTTCGTTGATTTCAGCTTGTTCGTGTAGATCGTGAAGTTGGGCTTTCACAATATGTGTTTGTAATCCAACCAGATGCGATATATTTGCCTGGGCGTTGGTTAATTCTTGAATTTTGTTGTCTATTTCCTTGCCATCTTCATAATTTAACAATCCCGCAGTGGGTCCTATGATTCCTCCTATAAAGCCTAACATGGGAGTTGCCCTACATTGCCTCATAGATTTCGGTAGCCTTAATCGTTTTTTTGATTGCATCTGGTGATTTAATTCTGGGAATTTTTTATCAAGATCTTTTTGCAAGCTGGTTGCCCTGTTTATTTTTGGTAATAGGTTGCGATCTTTCATTATTTGGATGCATTGTAGCCGTTGCTCTTTCTCTAAAGGTTTGAATAGAACTTCTATTCTTCCTGTAAGATTTTGTAAAGTGCGGTTCAGTGGTCTAGTGTCTAGGAAGGTGGTGACTCTCCAGTTGCTTAACTTTCAACTTTATCGGCTTCGCCTTCGAGGCATCCCGCGACGCGCGCTCGCGAGAAAAAACGGACGGAGCAAGGGAAACATTGCAAATCTATCTTATGTTCCCGACCGAGCTTCTTGTCGTCCCAAGAAGTCAACGAGAAATGCTAAAAAGTTGGAATCGTTACTCATCTCGTTGAACAGGAGTGTCAGCAGGGGATATAGGAGAAATCGAAATATAACCCGCTGACCGTGATGAGAAACAGTGGCGTGATGCTGATTAGGTGTCGGGATACTTTGTCCTCAAAATCTTATTGAATCAGGAGGTTCAACGTTCGTCCTTAGATTAAACTCGACTATTTGAGTCTTTTAGACGACCCTTTATTCGTCTTCCGTTAAGCAAGTTCTTACTCACGAACTGAACTGATTTGATTCGAAGAGCTGCACGGATATGACTCACATTGTAATGCGAACATGAACACGGCAAGAATTGGGATTCAATTCTTAATATTCTTTTCCATTCTTATTCGTTCTTTATCATTCCTTTCCTTCATTCCAAGCTACTGTTATACTAACTTGTGAAACAAAAATTATTCTTACTCGACTTTACAAATCTATATTGCTAATTATTTTAATAATTCATAAATCCAGTTCATACCTCGAGCAGGTAAATTTATTATCCAATTTTGATCGGGATAATTTTAAGATAACGTGAGACCAAATTAACTGGTACGTTGGAGGAATAACAGACCTAAATAACTCTCATTAGTTTATTTATTCTATATTTGTCATGGAGATGGATTCGTGAACCTTCACTTGTCGAAATACCATACTTTAGCTACTTTCCTGAAATTGAGACTAGGTTCAAATAGTAATTGACTTTAGATTTTCAATTAGAAAATAGTTGAGAATTTATTATGTTGTTTTCTGTTTTAAATTTTGAACAGGTTTAAGAAAATTCGTTAAATTTCTTTGCACAAAACATTTACTTTTAAAGTCAGACCTATTTTAACTATTCTCTAATCTCTATTCTACAATCTATAATCTATAATCTATAATCTATAATCTAAAATCTACAATTCTATAATCTAATCTCGCTAATAGACAGAGAGAGAGAGAGATCGGCGTGCCGTCCGATCTGCTAAGCACGAATAGAGGGTGATATTGCACTTGTTCCGGTTACAACACTTTGGGCTTGGTAATGCTACTGGGTACACAAAGGCAGGGGGATAATAATCTATTCATTAAATACAAACGACAATAAATTCTAGTTACAAAGGCACTATTGACCCTCTTTTCGTGTACACGGTTTATACTTTTTTCAAACCTTGAACTTTACACATTTTTACATCTCGAAGAGACTTCTTCTCAGTAACACTACCTTCCCTATATTGGGTCTTATGAAGTGAAGGATCGCGTACAGACTGCGCGAAATTAAAGACAGATGAGGGCAGGGCGAAATTTAAGTACTAAACCTATAGACCGTTTTTCCATGGGCTGGCACGCAAGACACTAATAAATCAATTTTTAAACATGATAATTGTATAATTAAGTGCTAGCATAAACTTGTCAAAAAACTTGAGATGTTTCTAACAATTTAACTTACAAGTGTTCGAAATCAAACAGAACCGTGAAATCGAGTATCTTGCGTATGTAAAAAATGTGTTATAAAAACCGATTTCAACTTGAATAAATGATAGCAACCTTCAAATTTGAGAAAACATCAAACGTTAGTGTCAACTGTATGATTTGATTCATTTAAGTAGATTGTTTTTAAGGTTTTTGATACATTTCGTTAAAATATCTGCAACAGGCATATAATTCAAAATTTTTTTTTCTCGGTTTTTATAACAACTGGAAAAAGAATCTTATGACACAGTACGCTCCCTGTATTCGATTTCAATCCGAAAAATTTGATTCCACCGCCTCCAGAATTATATGTGATAAAATGTAAACATTTTACGACAAAAGAAAGAACACGATCTGAATGCGAAAATTTCAATTCTACTCTATCCTTTCAGGAGTTTTAGAATCTTTTGATCAAGAAGTTGGATTAATCTGAGACGAATGTATTAATCAATTAAATAAAATCCTACTAATCATTAATAGTCGGATTCATACCCTACTGGCTTCCAACTAAGGTTGCTTAAATGGTCGACTGGCGAAGGCTACAGTGCACAGGACGCTTGGAATAGCTTGACCCATTCTTTAAAAATCTTAAAGGTTTAACTTTGAATCGAATTAAAGTATTAAACTTGATTCAACAAAATAATCCGATAGAAGATTTACCTTGTCGTGTGGAAGAGCGTGCCGGAACCGACTGGCTCAGGGTACTAGAAACCGATTAAAAAAAGGGTATCACATACTCTTAGGATTTTCTAAGAGAGAAATAGTTCGTGTAAAATCAATCGCGAATTTTCTTTATCAAGACTTGAACGCTAAAAAAGGTTCGTGTAGGATAAATAATCGCATGAATGTATCAAACGATTTATAGAAATAAATCAGTCGAAGTACTTTAAGTCTTTTGGAGACGGTTAACTACCCCTTTCTATAAATTAAAACTTCAAAATTAGACATTCTTTTTCCAGGAATAATGATAATAATCATGTAAATAGGTATATAATGATAAATGTAATTTATAAATAATAAATTATTTAAAATTTTGAAAATTCTTATCATGCATTAAAAGATTCAAACTATGAAATTATCTCGTTTTAACAAATATGATCGGTTAACACTGACATAGGCTTGTGTTATTTTTTTTTAAATTAATTGTCTTGAATATTAGGGATATCTTCGCATACAGATTTCGCAAAGGATTTAAACGATTGGAAAGCTAAGGAATCAATTCCTTGTCTGATATTTCTATTTCTAACGCTTAAGCTATTGCTTATTTAAATCGAACACTTGTACTGTATCTTCAAAATTGTGAAGCATCTCTGAAAATTATGCGGAAGAACAAAAACTTTGCTGTGTTACGAACAAATACCGATACTCACCGATTTCAATGTAGTGCATTAGAATATCGTTTACTAGGACCCCCTATTGACTCTTTTCTCTAGAAGGGATGATTGATGCCCACAGGACAACAAAAGTTATCCAGCTGATAAATTAAATAGCCAAATTAAGGCTCCGAATAATCTAGAAGTTCGGGGGACTTTGTCCTCAAATCGGGTAGAATTGAGAAGTTGAACGTCCCTCGTTCAATTCGAACTGACTTTCAGATTCCTTCGAGACAATTTTGCTGGCGCTTTTTGGACTTCCAGTACGTCTTTTAAGTAACGAGGCAGTTGCTCTTTTACGCGGACAATTCCAGGCCACCCGACAGGAGTGCGCGGCTCGAAAAGAACTACTTCGTGAGATGAGAAATGATTTTGCTAAATGCACAGACTTCCTTACCCGTGAAAGAAGTTCGTCAGACTGTCCAGAGCAACTGAATTGCTTTGTTTTTATGATGCCCGTCGTAGGTGTGCTATCGGTAGATTTGGTGGGGAAATTTTGAAGTGTCTTGAATTTGGTGTGAACTTGCGCGAATGAATCGTACAAAATGAATATTGTGTTTCGAACGCACAAGTAATTTATGCGTTCGTGTTTTGAAATTCATAAAAAAAAATGAGTACTAACAATATATTGTTGTTAAAATACAATTTATTGATTAAATGTCAATCACTTTACAGAAATCAAGATATAAAAAATGTTATATATTTGATATATATGAATCGCGATACCGCAGAGGAGAAGACAGATACTCTCTCGATAGCTCTGATGCGACTGACTTAAGTTCTACCAACTAAAAATATCTAAAGGTCTGTTTTGGACCTTTTCCCACGTTGCCAAAAAGGATATTTTATTTTAAATACAAAAAGGGAGAAAGTGAAATTTTATTGTAGTTTGGTTTATTGCTAGGGTTTGTCTGGTGACAATTTCTACCAGATGATGTTATCCCGTTAGGCGAGTGTCTAGAAGGATGCGGCGGTTTATGAGGACCATTTGACTATTTTTTTGGGGAAAACGTGCTTTACGCTCTATAGCTTTGCTTAAGAGAACACTACCATATATTTTTTTATAAACTTTTAAAGATGCTACAC
>UCOH01011390.1:0-20811 GCA_900474275.1 Synergus japonicus | reverse complement strand
CTACAGAAGAGTGTGGCAAGAACATAATATACTTCACGACTTCAATCAAATTAGGAAACAGTGCATCTCCAGATTCGTTTGTAGCTTTTTCTACTGCGTACCAGAAGTCAATTGTTTCCGTTTTTTTATAATCCTCATAAGCAAAAACTGTAGATAAATTTTGCCACTCGATATTCACTAATTCGATGTCGGCTTTTATTGATGGAAACAGATTCATGTACTCCGCAATGGAAATAATATCTCCACTTAAAGCGTTTTTTACAGTGAAGTTGGATGCATATTTCAAGCAAGGATCATCAAAATCAAATCTACTTTTAATTTGCTTACATAATTCGATGTAGAAATCAAGTGCTCGCAATCGAAAATTGTGCATCTCAGCTTGATCAATTACCACTCCGGTTTTTATCATTGCATCCAGTTTAGCACCGAAGTACATTTTCTCCAGTGGTATAAAATTCCTCGGATTAGTGAATTGAAAGGTGGAAAAATTGATGTCAGGTTTTTCCAGGACCTCTTTCTTGATAAATTTTTTTAAAATCTGCTTAAATAGGCTGCAAACTCGGTCTAGCATCACAGCTATTTTAGGTTTTTCACTTTGAAATTCTAAGTTGAGCATTGTTATCAATTCCAGGACATATGATAGAAAATTGAAATACATTTGATAGATTTTATTATTTAAAGCAGCAAGCACGTTTTTGACAGAAGGAAGATTTTCTTGTTTGACGGCAGCTTCGAAAAAAATGGTCAATGATGGCCAGTGTTCGAGGATTCTATTTACTACAAACTGAAATGAATTTTAAAAAAATATATAAACCACTTAAAGAATATAAAAACGGGGAATTCTGTATATGGGCATAAAGATTAATAAAACATAAATATACTTACGCGAAATGAAAGCCACCTTGTTTGAGCAGGTTTAAGGATTTTGTGTGGTTTTTCCTGGGTGAAAATCTGACACTGTTTCAATTCATTTTGTCGTTTTGTACTATTGGTGAAATAGTTATATATATCTCTGGCGAATTATTCTACGGTGTTAGGAAGTTTTTCACATGAACGTGATGCACATAAGTGAGCAGAATGACTGACACACCCTTGAACCATTAAGCTTGGACAAATTCTTTTTAGTTTTGCCTGAACTCCTTCATATTCACCCATATTTACCGATGCATTGTCAGCTCCGAATCCGACTACATTTGTATACGAAATGTTGTTACTGTCGAGTAAATTTTTTACCGCTTGATATAAAGTTTCAGCTGTTCCATCTTCGATTTCAATTAAATCCCAAAATCTATCTCTGACTCCTTTTTGATCATCCCAATATTTAATCATTACCACTAGACATTTTTTTGTCGATACATCTGTAGTTTCATCTATCACTATAGAAAAAAAAGTCTTTCGTAATTTTTCTGCAAGTTTGTGTTTTACGTATGGTGAAAGGAGAGTCATTAAAATTTGTTTAGATTTGCTTCTGCTAATTTTTAAAGACTTTGCAATTTCTGAGTCAGGGAAACTCATTTTGCAAAGGTTTGGAAGAGCGTCCATAAGTAAAAGTGGCAAATTTTGATTGCATATAAAACAGGTCAGCTTTAATTCGGTATTTTGCATATTGTCCTTTAAAGTTGTCCTATTACTCATGGAGTCCTTTACATCTGGTGTTTTAGATACTGATTTTGCATTTGCGATGTGATGAGTGCTGTTGGCATAACGTCGTAAATGAAACGCACCTCCTTGCACGTCCTTTCGACAAATCACGCACCTCGTTTTCCCATTTAAATCTCTTACCCATTTAAATTCAGTCAACCAATTTAAACAGAACTTTTGAGTTTTTCCTTTGCCTTTTGTTGTTGACTTCCCTTTTTGTTTTGTTTTCTCTTTATTATTTTGACTTGCATCAAAATTCCCATTTTCAATATCATCTTCTGAATTGCTTTCAGAATCTTCAGGTTTATTTGTGTCATTATTATTGACTGAGTCATTGAAAGAAACTTCATCTAATGACATTTGAGAATTATTGTTTTCTTCGTTACTCTCGGGAATCAATTTATCTGTAGTCTTTGTTTGACTGTCTGGTTTGAGCAGAAATCTGAAAGCATAATAGTAATAATGATTATTATATTATTTAAATTTTAAATTACGGATTAAAGCATATTTGTCTTTTATTTTTATCATAAAGAAATAATGAGGTCAATATCCCAATTTTAAAAGTTACATTTAATTCAAAAACAGAAAATTAAATTTTTTATCAATTTCCATATAATTTAAATCGTTATTAATAAAAATGAAGGTATAATTATTTTATACTTAAAAGCTTTTTTTTTAAATAGCAAATATTTTACTTAAAATATAAAAATCATAAGAAGGTGTTATTGTATGAGTATATCTGCATCAGTGTTATAAAATATTATAAATAACTAATTTTTTTATCAAACAATAGATATTTCGGTTGAGTAATGAGTAATAGGGACCAAATTAGTATAAAAATATCAATCGCTTTTCCGAGTTTATTGACTGCTTGAATATTGTTACGAAAACACTTTTACCAGTTTACAGGTTATGTTACGAACTTCATGAACTTTTCTGCATCAAAATTAACTTAATTTAATCACCAATTCAGGTAAACAATTTCTTTGAATTAATACTTATATGATTTCATTAATTTTTTTCATGAAAAACATATACTTACTTGTCCATTTTGATTAGATAACACGATAACACATTCCACTGACAGCTATTACAGCTTAGAATTACCTATAAACATTTATATTAAATAATAAATAAGTAAGAATCAGTATTTTTGTATAAACTGCGGATAAATTGAAATTCAATCTGAATACCCGAGTATTTAAAATGAATATCAGCGAATTTTAGATTATTAAAGGTTTAAAAAGTAAGATTTACCCGTTACCGGCTTTATACACTTGTTATCAGACGTCAGATTCGTCAGTTCGAAGCTTCGAAGGTTGAAGAACTTGTTGTAGACACACATAAGACAATCCCCCCCTCCCACTAGTGCACTTTCTATATGTAATTTCAACCATTTAAACATAACGCGCCAATTTCAAAAGCATTCAAAAAGTTTTGAGACGCGAATTTTGTAATTGTACTCAAATGTACTTAAAAAAACAAAGTACAAAATAAATTGTACTGAAATTGTGATTGTGGTACTCACGTACTCAAATTTCGCAAATTGTACTTCTTCAGTACAATTGTACTGAAAATGGCAACACTGAGCGGATAGATGCGACTTTTAGGAGAGAGGGAAGACTCACGAAATATTCCCTCTCCACTTACTAATACATTCTCACGCATTACATAGGTCGTAGACGAGGCCTAGGGATGCGGAAATGTAGTGGTGAGTGATGGGGGGTTTTTCACGGAATCTGGAATTCTCGAGCGGTAGACCGATTTCTCGCTTACCTAACAACCCAATTATTAGCAAAAGTAATGCTCTGATTTTTTTGACGGTTTTATTAAAAAGAGCAACTTAAAAACTATCTAAAAGTGTGAAAACCTCAAAATCGAATTTTCCGGCGTAAAACCCCTTTCCTCGGCGCACGTCACATATGTGCTCGTGGAAATTATTGTGAAATAGTTAGAAATAGGCAACTATAATTAAATAGGTGCCACATAACTGTAGTTGTACTTAATAATACATTATGCTTAATATTGTTGTACTTAATAGTTGACACATAATAGTTGTATTTGTGGAAACCGCCAATTGTAGTTGTACCAATTGAACCGCTGGGGATCAAAAGGGGGACGTGTGGATTCAAAACATCCACTTTTTATCAATTACTTCAAAAACTACAAAACCTACAAATTTTTGCAAGAGGAAAAAAAGATGCGCCTTGAAATTCTCTACAAGTATAAGTCTTTAAAATTAAAAGTCGAAAGACTTTAAATTAACTTTCAGGACAATATTTCTCAGGCTGAATTCACGCGTACCCCTTTTTGATCGCCAGCGGTTCAATTGTACCATATATTTGACTATTTCGGTGGTTAACTGCTACAAACGTTGCAGTTATTTACATGCAATCCATAAAGATGAACATATATAAATAAAATAATAAAACTATTACAGATACAGCGAGAGGTTTAATTAATCTCATAAAACCCAAAGTTATTTTTGCTAACGAGCATGCAGGTATAATGCTTAGAGACGTACTCTCTGAAGAGAATATTAAATCAAAAATAATAATTTTTGGAAAAGTTGCTGATTTAATGTCCTTTGACGATATTATCAGAGAACAGAATACAGATGAAATAGAAAACTTTCATGTCACCAAAGTAAACCCGGATGATGATGCTGTATTGTTATTTTCATCAGGGAGCACTGGTTTGCCAAAAGCAGTTCAACACTCGTATCGTGGAGTATATTACAATTTGTATAGATTTAGTTGTAAATTTAAAGACACAGAAAAAATGATTACATTATTTAATTCATCTCTTTACTGGATAATGGGAATATTATGTACTTTACGGAGTTTATTGTCCGTGACACCTGTCATTGTTACGAGCAATGCAATAACACCGGAAGAACTTTTTAAAACTATAGAAAAGTTCAAGGTACTTGTAAATTAACTTTCTACATTCTCATCAGAGAAAATGTATTATATTTGTGTAAAATTTGATCCCCTCATTTTTTGTTAAATCTTCACGTCTTGTGATCCCCTGAACCCGAAAAACTTGGTTTTACCAATATGTCCGTCTGCCTTTGTGTGTGTGTCCGTCTGTAAATTTTTATCTTTCGTTCACGATTACTTTCGAAGGAATTAAGCGATTAGATTGGCCTTTGATATACTCATTTAGTATCTTAAAATGAAGGCCGAGTACGTTAGCCAGCCATTTTTGATGAAAATTTAAAAAGTTAGAGCATTTTGAAAATTTGAAAAAAAATAATAATTTAATTTAAAGCCAAATAACGCACTATATGAAAAAGAATCAAAAAAGATGAAAAATATATATTTTTGAATGCCCTACAGGACTCACGTAACAATTTCTTTAATTTTCTTGAAAAATCGAAAATTCAAATTTTGAGCCAAATAACAAGTGATATAGAGAAAATTATAAGAACACAAATTGATCTTTAAAAGATCTTTAAAAGATTACTATGATTATTTTTTTAATAATTCATTTATAACTTAGGAATGTCTATGATGAGAATGTGTTTCTTAAGGTCGATAGAACCTTAAGAAATTCAAATAAAAGTATATAAACGAATGAAAGCGCACATATTGTGATGAGAATGTGTGCTCACAATGTATGGTATTATATCTATTTGTTTATTCATTTATTTATTTTTATAATATACCGATTTTCTGTTCAGGTGCAGTGGATGTTTCTTGGAACAAAAATTATAGATAAACTATTCAAATTGGATACATTGACTAAATTTGATTTATCTTGTGTAAGATGTATTTTAACTGGCGGTTCAAAAGTAAGACCGGAAGTTATGAAAAGAATTGGCAGCACATTAAAGAATGGTGAAATAATACAAGGATATGGTAAATTTAACTTCCAAAAATTCTATTAAAATTTATAATACGCTTGTAGCATAAAATGCATTAAATATTTAAATATCAAGAAAACCAATAATGATATCCCAGAATGGGTGAGTCTCGAAATGTGTTTTAATTTAGAGGAAAAGAGATTATGTTTAAAATAAATAAGTAGGGGAAACGGATTGGGTTGAAAGTAAATGTTTTATTCATAAAACAAAGTTAAGAAAGTTTGCAAGGTGGTTTTAGTTTAAAAAGTAAATTCTAAACAGCAAAGGGAAGTTAGGGGTTAAGCAGTGTTTGTGCTTTGGCGCGGATCTTTACAGATTCGGCTAGGCGTAATGGGAGTTCCCCTTCTTATGGTCAGTAGGGATCGTAGGGGATTGGCTAGTAGGAAAAAGTGGTGGATCTATCGGAGAGTTGCCGAAATCGGAGCAATAATTTGTCCCTATATAATATGTATCTATATATTATAGGTCTCACAGAATTAGGTGGAATTGCTATCATGCAAGAGAGAGGTCAAAATCATAACAATCATCTCGATTCCTGCGGTAAAGTAACATTCGACGTAGATTTGAAAATAATAGATGTAAACACAAAAGAAATTCTAGGACCTAATCAGAAGGGCGAGATAGTTCTCAAACAGAATTATATGATGAAATATTATTACCAAAATCCAAAGGCTACTAGAGAAACAATTGACGATGAAGGTAATTTTTCATTAAACCTATAATAATTTTAAAAGATTTTAAAAAGATTTCGTAGAATTTTAAGGGATTTTAAGATTTTATCATGTAATTTGCAGAAATGTTAAGATAATTTAAGAGATTTTAATGATTTTTAAAAGTCATCGTATCTTCAAGTGTTTTATTAAATTTTATGAGATTTCTAATAATTTTAATAGATTTCAAGATTTTTCTGATTTTTAAAATATTTAAACACTTTAAAGGATTTCATGGAATTTGATGAAATTTCTAATTATTCTGAAAGATTTTAAATGTTAAGAAACTTCAAGAGGTTTCTAGGAATTTTTAAATATTTTCACGAATTTTAACATGAATTTCAAGAGATTTATGATTTTGAAGAGTTTTGTGAATTTTTAAAGATTTTAAAGAGGTTTCCAGGAATTTTAAGATTTTTAAACGAATTTTAAGGGGCTATGCTAGTTTCTCATTTTCAAAAAATCGATTTTTTTTCTTTTGCATTTTTCCATAGCTAATCATCCTAAAAATAAGTACCCAAAATCTTAAATCGATATCTTTAATAGTTTTTAAATGGGAGTACTTTAAAGCGGAACAGTTCATTAGCGCTAAGATAATTGCTAGCTAGAAAACAAACAAAAAACATGTTCAAAAAATTTTTTAAATGAGTGAAAAACCTTCATACAACCATAAAAAAGGCTCCAGAGCAAAACAGGTCATCAAATCGCGCAATAGAAAGAGAAGATTTACCGCAAATCAAATCTGCGTTGAAAATTTTAAATGCGTTTTTCTTAAAACTGCATTTTTAAAATCGGGCGACGGTGTAGCTCGAAAACTAATCATCCAATCAACTTCGAATTTTTACACAGTCTTTATTATATTTTTCTACAGAGGATGGACCTCCAACTTTTTATTATATAAAAAATTACAATTTTTATAAACAAAAACGACAGTTTTTTTAAGCAAAAATTGAAATTTGTTTTTCAAAACTACGCCATTTTTATAATTTTTAATATTTTCAAAAGCTGGAGGTACATCCTCTAGAGAAACTCATGTTGTTTCCTAAAAATTCTTTTTTTTTTCGAGCATGCTGTCATGGCCGACACCGTCACCCGTATTTCTACTTTTTTTAAAGGACCTTTGCAGTTCGTTTTTTATCTCCGCTTCGAATGAATATTTTTTGACGAAAATTTTATGATAAATACGTGAAGACATGTAAAATATATTGCAAAAATTGTAGAAAGATTAAACGTGTAGTTCTTTTTTTTAATATTCAAAAATTGCTGTTTTATTCGTCCGAGAAACTAGCATGGCTATGCTTAAAGAATTTCGAAGGTTTTCGTGCAACTTTAAGGGACGAGGGCAAACAAACTACTAAATTAAGTTATAAAGTAAAACTAGCTATGAATTCGATCTCGGGTGTTCTATTTAACTATATTTACGTATTTGTTTGTGCTCAATCTTGAGCACTTTGCTTCCTCATTATGATAATGTTGCAAATAATATTGCTTCCTCATACAAGAAGCATTAACGATTTTTTCAATTATTAAAATATTATTAAATATAAACAAATTTTATAAATACTTCTTACAATAGCTTTGAATATTATTTTATTATTTGAATTCTTTTATAAAAAAATGAAAATTTTAAAAATTAATATAATCATAATTTTCTTAAAATTCAATCTACATAAAAATTTTAAAATTCAATATTTTGAAAAATCCTTTGGCACATTTTGAGATATTGGTGGTGCCAATATACCCTAACAATTTCATCAATTTATTTACAACTGTCTTTAAGTTAATAGGGCGAAAAAAATGACGACATCCATACACACATCCACACACGCATCTGGACAATTGATTAGAATGTTGTATTAGACATTTCTCAACTGAGGAAAGTTTAATTAAACGATTTTAAAAATATTAGAAAATGTATCGAAAACAAAGCTTCCTCTATGAGGAAGCAAAAACAAATTATTTTGTTTTTTTCCTACAAGTTTAAGTCATTCAAAAGCCAATCAGGTTTACAACAACAATGTATGCGAGATTTTCGAAATATTTCGTTACACCACTTTTTTATGATAGGAGGATTATGGGCCGGTTTACACCGTCGAGTTTAGGCGCGTGTAAGTATAGTTACGCGCGCGTAGAACTTATAGAATTCATTTGTTTCTTTATATTTAACCTCTTGGGTTATGTTTTTCTTTGTTGCTTGAATGACAACTCTTCTTTTTTGCTCTCTTCGAGGCGCAAGTTTCGCTCCTCCCAACAGTTCTACGCGCGCGTAACTATACTTACACTCGACTAAACTTACTTACACTAAACCGGCTCTATAAGAAGTTTCGATTTAAAACAAATTTTTTTAATGAGCGTAGGTTGGCTTCATTCTGGAGACTTGGGATATTATGATGAAGAGGGTAATATTTATATCAATGACAGATTAAAAGAGTTGATAAAGTACCGAGGCCATCATATTTCTCCAGGAGAAATAGAAAATATCCTTCTCGAACATCCAGAAGTATTGAATGCTGCTGTAGTGGCCATTCCTCATCCAGTGGATGACGAACATCCAGTTGCTTTTGTTGTTAAAATGGAAAATTCAAAGGTAATTAATTTTTATTATTCTGTTCTTTTATTAAAAAACAATAAAATTAAAAACTTAATAATAATTGTACCTATAAAATTTGAAACTACAATAAAAGAGGAAAAATGATGATTTTTTTGTTTCAATTCAAGGTATCAAAACACCAACTTATGTCGCTGACGTCAATTCTTGGTGATACTAAAAAGCTACGAGGTGGAATAATATTTTTAGAAGAATTACCACAAACACCAACTAGAAAAATTAATCGATCTAAACTAAGGGAAATTGCGAAGTCTATGGTTCTTAATAATACATAACTATTAATTGTATTTTTTAACAGGAAAACATAAGTACGGCTGGATATTTCCTCAGGTAAAATATTTTTCTGGGAGGTAAAGGTCATTCCTGAAGTAAATTACAACGAGAAATTCTTTGGTGACCTTAATTTTGACCTTGAAGATGATCTTCAAAGTTTTTTCAAGATAAATTTTATTTTTTTAAATAGAAACCAGCTGTTTTACATCGGAAATCGATCGAACGGGAAATTTTACGATCAAATGTGAACGAAATTCAAAGTCAATTTTATTTTGTTAAATATAAACTCGCCGTTTTACACCGGAAATTGATAGAGATGGAAATTTTACGATCAAATATGTACCAAAGTCAAAGGTACATTGTAAATATTAAAGGTCAATCAAAAGTTATTTGAACTGCGGCAAGTCTCCAAAACGACATGTCTTCCCCAATAAAATTTTCTAAGTAGACGCAAAGATATCAAAACTGCGGCATGTCTCCCCAACAACATCTATCGCCCAAGAAAATGTTTTAAATAATTGTAAAAATTAAATAAATGTTGAAGAAATCCTTCAAGGTCATCGTCAAGGTCAAAGTGGATGTCAACATTTAATTCCTCGTTGAAAGTTACTTCAAAAATGACGTTGACATTCCTGAAGTCCTTATTGAGTGTAAATCACCGTTGTATGACCATTTAAAAATAAAAATTCACAGAGTAGATAGAACAATACAAATTCAAAATTTTATGTTTTTAAAATTGTTATTAATTTGATTCTGATGCTCGGCGTGAATCGGATTTTTGTAACCAATTTCATTAAAGTCTCTTATTGGATTTTAGAGGATTTTCACGAGATTTTTATGAATTGTAAAAGATTTCGTCAAATTGTATAGAATTTCATGGAATTTTAATAGATTTCAACAAATTTATGAGATTTTATGGAAATTTTAAATGATTTTAACAAATTTTATTTAGGATTTCAATAAGTTTTCAATAATTCTAAGCGATATTGATGCATTTTAAGAGATTATATAGTTCCACGTGGAATTTTAAAATTATTTAAGAGATCTTTAGGAAATATAAAATATTTTAAAGTTTTCCGTGAAATTTAAATGATGTCAAACGATTTTGAGGTATTTTAAAAGAATGAGTGAAAATTTAAGGGATTTCATGAAATATTAACTAACAAATCTGATTACACTTCGTGGAATTAAATGTTTTTAAAACTTTAATGAAAGTTTAAGAGATTAATTCTACAGAAGGAAAAAATTTCAAATTTAATATTTGTAACGCTCTGATTTTCCCTGAAGATCTTATAACTTTTAATTATCTTATCGAATGCTTCAGTCGAGCCTAGGTCAGGTTTTAAAGATAATTAATGAAAAATCGAACAACTTTGTTTTACTGAAAAAATATAAGAATTATGTTTATTTCCTATAATTTACATTTCTAATGATGTGAGTTTAATGAAATAACAAAAAAAGAGTGATTTTGGCGGAATACAATATTTAACGTTTCAGTTCTCTTACTTCAACGGTTTTGACGGTAGAAAGGAGGACTGATAGGAAAAATAGTGTAAGTTTCGGATGTATAAATCTGCAATGCGTTTTGTAGATAATATTTGTAGGTGCTCCTACCAAATATTATCCGTTGGTTTAATTTTTCACTCACAGATGCGTCTGTTGAGTGTAAATTAATTTCTATCACTTTGTAATTTAATGGACAGGATTTACAGGAAAAGGAATAGAAAAGTATTCTCGAGAATTAATAACGACAGGTGCACCTGAGCGTTGGCAATTCCCCATACCAAAGTTTATGGAAATTGACAAGGATAATAGCGCCTATGCCTTGCGATTTCGCCGGTGCTTTGCCTATCATAGATGCTCCTGTTGGTAGGAAAAGTACTTGAATTTTCACGAGGCGAGAGCTCTCTGATCTACTTGGTGAGTCGCGCCCAGCTAGACTGAAGAATTGTTCTTCCGTGGGTGGTTTTATGGAACCTGTCTGACGAGCAGACGGCTTGGAGAGGGGGACCAATGTTAGGTAATGAGAGTCTAATGCACGAGTACGAAAGCGGAGATGGCAACGGTGAGGTTCGGTAAAGAGTATGCGTGCGGTACGCACACTGGCGTAATCACTCGTTACATTTCCCCCCCGGTTTGGAGAGTGAAATTTTCAATTGTTTGGAAAATATGAACAATAATAACATTTTAATAGATCAATGACATATAAATAAATAATACGAGATATGAACACAATTCGTAGCAATTGCAATTTTCAGAATAAATTATACGATGATAAATCGTAGTGATTTGAACAGAATTAATTGTGACGCGGCTTCTTATTTAATAAAATTAGGCCTCTAAACCACGCACAAGACAAATAAAAAAAAGAGAAATTAATATATTTTGGACGCCAGTCCTTTCTTGGGACAATTATGAAATTATGCTATTTACATTCAATAAACAAAATAAATGGAACAAATAAAGATAATTATAAAATATATTTAAATAAGATATATATTTAAACAAATAAGGCAACCTCACTGACTATTAATCCTTTCTTGGGACAGTTGTTCAAAATAGTTCATGAATTTGAACTATAACTAGCAAAATTTATCTTTAATAAAGGAAATTATAAAATTTTATCATAAGAATTACAAAATCAAGACTAGATAACAATAGAGAGTGGTGGGACATTAACTAACAAAGCCCATATTTAAAATAGACAAAATGAAAATTTATTCAAATAAAGCAAATTAATAAAATAATAACAGGGTACCAAGTGGTACTTGGAAAGTGACTTCCCGGAAATGTGATCAAGACGGTGGTCTTGTTCACTATGCTGGTTTCCGCGACGTGAGACGGTGCTTTTGGTGCTGGAATTACGGGCACTGCTCCGTCTTGAGGAGCGACGGTTGGCTCTGGAGGAACTGCAAAGGCGGCAGAGAACTCTGTTGCAGCGACGGCGTTGACATTCGTCCTGGCATCAGTAGCGTCCTTCAAGGATTTGGACGGGATAGCCTGTTGGTCTGGCTGTGGCTCTGTAAGTTCTGTTTTGGTCGCTGCTTTCGATGGCCGAATTTTGGTAGCCAGACGAGGTGTGTAAAGTTAGCAGCACCATAACAACTTTTCATGATGTCTTCTGAACTATAATTAAGGGCTCATTTAGGGCTAATTTAATACCGTAATGAGGAATTTTCAGCTCTGTATTTAAAAAAAAAACCATTGGTGCTGCCAACTTTACTCAAAGTTAGCAGCACCATAACAGAAAAACGGTCAATGAAGTGAAATATTGAATTTCTCACTAGATGGAAATTTAAGGCTCATTTAGGGCTCTCGAAAAACCAGCAACAAAGTTTTAAAAAAAATTATTTAAACCACCATTGTTTAAATAATTTTTAAAAAAACTTTATTCTATCAACTCAGTTTTTCTGTCAGAATTTAAGACTCATTTAGGGCTTTAGAAATATTAAGAATGGAAAGTAATCAGATTTTTTATTTATATTCTTTTTTTAAAAAAACAGTGGTGCTGCCAACTTTACTCAAAGTTAGCAGCACCACAGAAGGAAAAGAGTCAATGAAGTGAAATCTTTAATTATTCATTAGATGGAAATTTAAGGCTCATTTAAGGCTTTTTTAAAAAAAACAGTGGTGCTTCCAACAACAAGTAATAATATATAAAGTTACATTTTTTACTCGATTAACCTTTCATGGGGCGCATTTATTTATTCATGCACACGGTGAGGCGTCTTGGACGACATCGTCATTAGCTTTAATTTAACTACTTAGAGATGTCAGAAAATTTCAAAAAGTTTGGGAAATAAGTTGTAGTTTATTTATTATTGCGAACGTAAATTTGCGGAAACTCAATTGCTCTTATGGTAAAGCAAATTAGTTATACCAATTATACATTCATAATAATAAATATTTTTAGTAAATAAGAATATTATTAGTTAGAAATATTTATTTTTACGAATGTATAATTGGTATAACTAATTTGCTCGTATGGTAAAGTATCAAATGCCTTTAAGGAATAATTTACACAACTAACAGTATTAATTTCAAAAATTTGATAAATAAAAAGTGCCCTAGTTTGTAAAACGTGTCGGTTCAAAATCTGTATCAGTATTCAGTTGTTCCAAATGAAACGTAGTAAGGTCGCATTTTCCGTGTCAGCCGAGAGTAGCACGTGGATTACGCACACAGCTATGGAATATCTCGACCGTCTCGGCCACCGGCGAAAATTCTTGGTTCAAATTTTTGGTCCTACTAACACCACGCTCACGAAACGTAGCCTAATAATTATTTTGCTTCCCTTTGATCTCCTATTTTTTAGAAATTCGATTTCTATTTTATATAGATATATTGTTCAAACTAAATTGGAAAAATATTCAAAGCCGGTATTCTTCTAGTGAGCACTTGTGGCGTTCCTGGCGCTCGTGACATCGAAAAGTAAGATCGGGCATTTCCGTCGGTGGTCGGGTCATTGTTTTGCTGTGTGAGTAAACCGTGTATAAACAGCGACTCGAACGATTCTCGACTTTAAGTTAAACTTAAAATAGCAGTTATACCTACGTTTTAATTTTTTGGATAGCAGAGTTGACAATGTTGAAAACGGGAAGAAAAGTGAAAGTGCCAGAAGAAGAGTTAATGGAATTATTCGTTCGAAAAAAAGAAAAGCTATTCGTTGGAAACAAAGTAGTCAGTAAAAACGATGATGTTTGGGAGAATATGGCCCAGGAATTGGGTGGAAGACTCTCCGCGAGAACATTATATTCGAAAATGTTCGAAAAAAAAATTCGCGAGAAGTTGGACAAACCTTTAAATTTTATAAGCAGAGGCTCTTCACCTTCTCCAAATATATTAGAAGTTGATTCTAGTGTTGACGAAATTAATGTTTTGGAAATTGAAATTTTCGCCAACAAAGAGGAGTTCAACAAATTGATTAAAAAAATTGAATACAAAAGATCAGATAAAGGTCGTGCCTCTGTGAGATCTTGTTTCCGACTAGAACCAGGAAGGTGGGAAGATATGCTAAGACATGAAATTTATATGGAAACAAAATTGGAATGTGGTTTCCATATAAAAAATCACGCTTTAGCCAGGGAAGGCAAAAGTGGAAACATCAACGGTAAGTGGAAATTTATAATTTCAGAAAGGTTTTATTACATTTTTTCGTATTTTCCATTTTTCTTATCAATTTATCCCTATTTCTTGCGGTAAAAATATATCAATATAAAAAATTTGAATTTTTATTTGAAATCCTCATAATTAAGTAATTTTAGGTTAAAAACGCTTTTAATGTTAAAAAAATCTAGTATTCTATAATCTAAACGTTCGAAATTTAAAAATAGTACAACTATATTTAAAACCATCGTTAAGGCAATGTATTACTTATCCGATCTCTATATCTTACCGAAATTTCTTTCTCTACAACGTTACTTCTAAAATTAAAGAAAATATTTAGAAATTTTTAATTTCATATCTCAATAAATTTAAAAGTAACGTTATAGAGAAAGAAATGTCGGCAAGATATAGAGATCGGATAAGTAATACGTGGCCCTGAAGATGTATACAATATACATAATCTGAGCCTGGATTGTTTAGGCTTGGGTTCTAACTTCAAAAGCAGTTTTTACACAAAGTATCTATATCTCATTTATTTTACAGGTTACTGTAACTGCGGCAGTATCTTAAAGTGTACGATTGATAATGAAAGCTTCGAAAATTGCGTTCGTTTTAAATGTGCCATAAAGAAGGGTTCTGGAAAATGCGGCAAGACTCATTTGCGACAACCATTGCGTGAAGAAGTCGCAAAACTTTTGTGCAATAAACCTGCAGAAATATATCGCATAGATGAAGCTGTAAAGCTTATGTCAGAGGGTGATCCAGAACATCCTAAACTTAAAAGCCTCAACGTTTTAAAAAATGCAAAATGCGAATATAAGCGCACTAATTATCTTGACCCTGATCCCAGATTAGCGCTGGAAAAATTGAAGCACAGCACTTTAGCTAATATTGTCCATCATATTGGACTCAGTCCCTTTACGGTTCATTTTTGGAGTCGTCATCAAACTAGCATTTACGTACAGTATGCAAAGCGAGGTTGGGTTACAATCTCAATTGATGCTTCTGGAGGAATGATTAAAAAAATTAAGATTATGGACGGGGTGAAAACCAAAGTAATTTTTTTATATATCGTTGGAATCCACACTGAAGCTGGACAGATCTTGGTAGCCCAGATGATCACAGAAAGTCATGACACGAACTCGATAGAGTTCTTCTTACTGGAATGGGCAAAATCGGGGGCACCTTTTCCAAACGAGGTAGTATGCGACGGAGCTGTCGCACTTTTAACAGCTGTGATTCGTGCTTTCACTGGGCGTTTGACCATTGAGGATTATGTGCAATCATATGACAAAGAACTACCCTGTTGTTACGTCAGGATCGATGTTGCACATTTTCTCAATTTATATGCCAAGTTTCTAAAATGCACTGAAACACGTAAGAAAATTCGTGTCTTTTACAAAGCGGTTGTGGGTCAACTAATTCTCGCACGTGACGAAGAAAGTGCTAAAAAAGTTCTGAAAGCTATCCTAATCGTTGCGCATTCCGAGAAAGATGGAAACGTTGAAGGATCAAACGAACTATGTGAATGTGAGATGCAGAAACGCTTTCTAATTAGCCTTCTGAAACCTGACGAATTAAAATTGGCAGAAGAATCGGAAGAGGAATTGGAACCAACACCATTTCTGCGACCTGAGCTTCCAAATCTGTTCGACAATGTAGAGAATGATGACACTTCTTCAAACGAGCCGAAGAACACCTGGTGGAAGATAGCTGAAGATATTGATGAACAGGCACAGGAGATAGCCAAAGAAGAATGCGGAGAGCATGAGAGTGCTTACTATCTCCCCAAATTAACGGTTAAATTGAAAAGGGATATGAAAACCTTTCCGATGTGGGGCTGCGTTTACAGGGATAGACACCAAAACGGAAAAATCCCAGCATCAAGTTCAGTTGTTGAATGCGAATTTAAAAATATAAAGACAAAATTCCTTGATGCTGAAGAGCTTCCGTTGAGAGCAGATGAATTAGTTCAGTTGCTAACTCTGAGATACATTAAGGGGAAAACAATTCTCTACATGGCAAATGACAATAAAATTCAAAAAGAGAAGGCGATCGATGCTGAACTTGCTCAAGATAACGTCCCAACATTGGTAAATTCATCTGATGCAAATTCAGATGCTGATATCGTTGAAACACTATGTGGTAAGCTTGTGTTAATTCAAAATTTCAATTTTTTCTCAACTATTTCTTTATTATTTGCAAGTAGTTCTGTAATAATTTTAATAGTGCGAATAAGGTCACGAAAATGTTAGCTAAATAAAAATCTACTAGAATTTTGCTGCCAAGAAAATTTTATCATGTCATTCTTATTTATCAATCATTAAATAATTTCGTTGTTTGCAGCTGAAAACGTTAAATACGTAGTTGGAAAAAGCATTTGCCAATTGTGTCAGAATCCCAATGATGATCAAGACGAACTCTGCAAATGTTGCAAGAAGTTCGAAAGTGCTTCTGCAATACTAGCGTCTCGAGAAATTGAAGATTGGGGTGGCTTAGCCAGTAGAGATGAACGCAACGAACGCAAGACATCGAAGGAAAAAGCCCCTAATCCCAGAAACAAATCTGGAAAAACATCCAAATATTTGGATAAAAATCCAGATACCTTCGACGCACTGAGTTACGAAGATCTGAAACCAGTGCCAGTGATTCTAAACGGAAGTGATTCATCGTTACAGGTATAGATTTCGTGATGTTTGCATGACAAAGAATCAAAAATGTCCTGTTTAATTAAGGGCATGTAATACTTTATCATAAGAGAAAATTAGTTATACCAATTATACATTCATAATAATAAATATATTTAGCTAATAAGAGTCAATAAACCTTCATATATATAAGGCGAAGGTTTATTGACTCTTATTTACTAAAAATATTTATTATTATGAATGTATAATTGGTATAACTAATTTGCTTTTATGGTAAAGTATCACATGCCCTTAACCGAAACATTACTAATTTAAAATAAGTATTTTAACTCTCAAAATAAGTTGATGGATTTTCACTGATTAAGGTTGATGGAATTTGAAAAACACTCATGTAGAATTATTTAGATTCCAGGGATGCAACAAGCACGGAGTTCTGGGTGTTAGGATACCCAGACAGTAATTCGAGTATACCTTCTTGCAATATACGTGGGTGTCTAAATTATTAGATGGATAAGAAAATTTCACATTAAACGCACTTTTTGAAGGTTTGAATTCCTTTTCTTTTTTTCATTTAGTTCCGATGTGTAGGGTGGCTCCCGACACCCACTGTTTTGAGACCCTTGTTACGTGCTTGTCTAATTCTGTCAAGTTTTCACCAGGATTTGAAATTTTCGTGCTAAAAAAAAAGAGAGAAAAAGTAAAATTTGTTTATAACTGAAAAAGGAAAGAACAAACGGATAAATGTAGCTAACCCACCAATTTTTCGAAGAACTGGTGGGTTAGCTAGATTTACTCATTTTTTCTTTCCTTTCTCTGCTATAAAAAAACTCTACATTTTCTCTCTTTTGTTTTTAGCATAGAAATTTCAAATCCATCTGATAGAAGTGTCTTTCCACAGTTTTTGACAGTTTGTTTGCATTTTTTACTTTCAAATTCCATCAGCCTTAACTGTCAAATATCCAATTACTGGTTTGATCCTGTGATGAATTTTATTTAATAAATAGACCCAAAAGTGTTATTAAATAACTAATCGATATTTTGTATTACAGCCCATAATGCTACAAAAAAGAAAGTATAATCTTTCGAATACTTGTGGCATTGACTCTCTTACGCAAGCGATAATCGTTTCAGCTCATGATCGACCACAAATTCGAAGGATTGTAAAACAATTCCAGGGACAGATCCCCATCTTTGGATTGGTCAATACTATTTTAAATAGTAAAGCCGGGGTTGGAATATCTGCGTATAAAAAGCGTGGACAGATTCTCAAGGATGTAATGTCTGATCTGGACATTAACACGATTAAAAAAGCTCCAATGCCTGAAGATGGAGTCGAGCTGTTCGAAATTGATTGCCAGATAAATATAAAAAATTTATCGGAAATTCTTTTCAAAGGGCTACCTAGTTTTGTAATGTCCTCTAATTGCAGCAATGGTTGTTCTCTGAGAGATAGGCAGCTGACGTCCTTGATTTGCAGTTATGACAGCTTCTTCGAAAAAGAATTTGGGGAAACTATTTTCGCAGAGGAAAAACTTCCATGCAGAAAAGAGAAATGCGAGGGTTCTGTAATTAGAACTTTTACTGCAAGTGGTAATTAATCTAATATTTTCTTGGCAAATTAAAAAAATAATAATTTAATTACAAATTTGACAATGTATATTTTTGCGTAATTTGCAGGTCCATTCGCTTTTATAGAAGTTAACATGAAAAGAAGAGATAAAAGCACAGCAGATTTAATTCAGCTAAAAAACATTCCCAAGAGTTTTCCGGATTGTACCGATCGGAGAGACTTATACACTTTGGTGGGAGTGATTCGGTTCATCGGTACTCCTGAAGACACAAATTGTGGATTGGGCCACTATACGGCTATTTGTCTGAGACAAAACAGGTGGTTAGAATATAACGATCTTCATAAGGGTAAAATCCGCAAAATGAACGACAATGACAAAATCTACCCAGATTTGATAATTTATGCCCGTATAGAGGGTGGTATAAATTAATGAATGATGAACCAAAGTTCGTAGAACCAAATAAACGTACCAAAGTTATTTTAATTATAAGTAAACATTTAGAATATATGAATATTAAATAATATTCTATATTATTATTATATCCCTATCTTTAAAAAAAAGCATTTCAGTTTGTTTTCTTTATATATTGTATTTTATTTCATATTCTTTTACCATGTAGCTGCCGTTTGCAACATTTATAAACAAAAATTAAAATTTTTTAAAATTCGTTATAAATTGATTTCTATCACCTACATGACTATAAAAAACTACAATAAATGAAAAACAAGTTGCATTTTTTACTTAAATGTGTTTTTATAACCCACGGACTCTAAAGAAAAAAAAAATTTCCAAGTTCCCTTTAAATACTCTGTTGTCAGATTTCTTTCCAAATATTACCACCAAATGATAGTGTGTGACACCAAAAAAAGTTTCATCCCCATATCGTCACCAGAAGACTGCTTACTTTCATCCCCAAACACGTTATAAGACAAAAATCTCGAGCTAATGTGTAGCATAAAATCTAATTAAACATTAAAAAAATAACAACTGGATAAAGAGTATATAATGTTTCCATACAGAAAATAAAAAAAAAAAATTACCTTCATGAAACATTGTACATAATGGCTATAATAATTCGAATTTGTACAACTTCTAATTATTAAAAATAGTACAAATTAGTTGAATTAATTTTTACTATTCAACTTTATTAATAAAAAAGCAGCCCTCTGCGCTAGCTTAACGTTATGCTGGCACCATCATACACGTAAAAAATTAACACATTTCTTATAAAGCCATAATTTAAGGCTCAAGAAATATCGGGAGCAAAGTTGCAAAACAAATTTCTCCAAAAATTCATTTTACCAACTCGTGTTCCCCACAAAAATTTCAAGCTCATTTAAGGATCTTAAAATATCAAAGACTGAAAGTTGTCAGATTTTTCGTTTATTTATTTTTTAGAAATTAGGACGCATCGAGAAAAAACTAAACTCGAATAATGGCTCGAACTGGGTACGAGCCTTTTCATGTACCAGAAGTTTTTAATACAGAATTATTTTCAATGCAAAAGAAACCTGATGACACAATATTTTCAAACTATTTCTACCTTCAAATGCAGTAACTATAAAAATTTATTCATTTGAAATTTCAGAACATTTCAATTATGTATTTTCATAATATTTAATTAACTTTACCATGTATAAGTTAACAAAAATAAGACACGAAACATTAGTTTGACTTCTGGTTCCCAACATTTGAAAAGACTCAAATGAGCCCGAAATTGCAATATGAAAAAAGATTTTGTAGAATAAATTTTTTTTATTGTTTCAAAATAAACGTTCAACAATTTTTGTTAAAATTTTCTCTCGGTGTTTCCAGAGCCTTAAATGAGCCTTAAATTTCCATCTAATGAATAATTAAAGATTTCACTTCATTGACTCTTTTCCTTCTGTGGTGCTGCTAACTTTGAGTAAAGTTGGCAGCACCACTGTTTTTTTGAAAAAAGAATATAAATAAAAAATCTGATTACTTTCCATTCTTAATATTTCTAAAGCCCTAAATGAGCCTTATATTTCCATCTAATGAATAATTAAAGATTTTACTTCATTGACTCTTTTCCTTCTGTGGTGCTGCTAACTTTGAGTAAAGTTGGCAGCACCACTGTTTTTTTGAAAAAAGAATATAAATAAAAAATCTGATTACTTTCCATTCTTAATATTTCTAAAGCCCTAAATGAGCCTTATATTTCCATCTAATGAATAATTAAAGATTTCACTTCATTGACTCTTTTCCTTCTGTGGTGCTGCTAACTTTGAGTAAAGTTGGCAGCACCACTGTTTTTTTGAAAAAAGAATATAAATAAAAAATCTGATTACTTTCCATTCTTAATATTTCTAAAGCCCTAAATGAGCCTTATATTTCCATCTAATGAATAATTAAAGATTTTACT